>JAFMSR010000016.1:25604398-25671898 GCA_022818135.1 Saxidomus purpurata | reverse complement strand
TGTGCTACCAGACAGAGTATTGTCTAAAACATGACCCAAGTATTTAACAGATTTCTGTGACTTAATTATACTATTACCACACTTAATAGAGAATTCCTCTACTTGTTTTAACCTTTTCTTACTACTAAAAAGAATGCATTCTGTTTTACCCAAATGTAAAGAGATTTTATTATCAATAAGCCACTTGTTACACATTTCAAGTTCCACACCTAGTTTTTCACTGATTACATTTAGATTTCTATGTGAAAAAATGATTGCACTGTCATCAGCATATAGTAATAGTTTACACTCCCCACCAATACTGATTGGCATATCATTCACATAACATAAAAATAACAGGGGGCCAAGGATACTTCCCTGGGGGACCCCACATGTAATACTTTCCGAATCTGAAAAAATACCATTTATATGAACTTGTTGTTTTCTACCAGTTAAATATGAATTAAACCAATCCACAGATTCCACTCCCATAGCTTCTAATTTGTTACATAGAATAGAATGATTTACCGTGTCAAAGGCTTTTGGTAAATCAAGCAAAACCATTCCAGTATATAGGCCTTTGGCAGTCTGGGTCCTTATGTAATCCGTGAGATGTATCAGGCAGGAATCTGTAGAATAGTTTGTTCTGAACCCTGATTGAAATTCAAACAACAATTTATTTGACACTAAATAAGATTCAAACTGATTATAAACAGCTCTTTCCAGAATTTTTGATACAATACACAAAATACTAACTGGTCTGTAATTTCCAACATCAGTTTGACTATTTTTCTTGTGCAAAGGTTTTACACGGGCATGCTTTAGCTCATCAGGCACTCGATTATCAACAATTGATTTATTAACAATGAAGGAAATGGGTATTTTAAGAAAACATGCACCGTCCCTTAAAAAGCGTGCAGGAATCTCATCAAGTCCTGTGCTTTTAGCAGGGTTCAAAGAACATAATTCTTTATAAACAAAATTTTCACTGACAGTGTGTAGTTTAAACCTATAAAAGGGTACCTTACAATTATAAAATTGTTTAAAAATACTAGACTGTATCTTAAAAATATTAGGGCAGGGGGGTTATTCCGAAGAATATCACTGGATTCTCTACTTATGAAAAAATAAATGGATATTGACACATAGTCTAAAAACAATAATTATTTTCACTATGTTCACAGTGTCTATCACTGCCTTGAACTCAGCAGGAGCCTATTCAAATTTTCAAATGATAAGCCGTCACTGTTGAATTATAGGTGCATATAGTAGATTTCGGCAACAACAACTGTCGCCACTATTTCAGTTCCATTCTTCCCCAGATTAAAACATTGACATAAACACATTATATATAGATTTTGTCATTCATAGCAGTCGGTCTAAATTTTTTTGTCCATCCCATAGTTTATTTTAAAAGCCTTCTTTTGAAAGTGTACCATATACTGAAACCCCATGGTACCGGTGGCCCCAAAGTACCGGTGCAAATATAAATCTCGCGATATTTTAATCACAGCGCCATCTGCCGACTGTTTACATTTTCACGCTTTATCAACTTCAGTTTCTCTACAGTAAAAATGTATTTTCTGCTAAAATTAAAAATATGTGATGAATAATTTGATGTGTGCCTCTCAAACTACCACTTTTTGGCTTAAATCTACCCTTCCTGATCCCATTTGGCCAATATCCTTGCAAAACATATTTGTTTATATCCAAAAAAAGTTCGGCAGCTTTTACTGACGTCACACATCTTTTCATAAAAAGTCATGTGACACCATGACAACTGATAATGGCGGGAAAAAATAGAAGTATGGTTGGCCCAAACTGTCTGGTCTCACAGCTAGAAATTTTTTATATTACGATAATTTATTAAGTAAATGTGATGATGTGGTCACTGAACACACTTAAAAAATGTTTTTCAAAGAAATGACATGTATTTATAAGTACTTACTCTGTGAACAGACATGTTTAAGTGACCACACTATGAATAAGCATGTTATATGCCTACACTGTGAACAAAATTAACAGTTTGGTGAAATGTGACTTTTTTCAGCTTTGTTACAAGTTTTCTTGATAAATCTAACTTTTCATTGTTAAACAAAACCATTTAAATATAAAGATGTTACTCGTGTGACAGTTAAGGCATGTTCAATGTAAAATTAAGTTAATGCAGGATATGGCTGCCCATACTTTTACAATTTTTACCATTACACCGGTAGCATGAAGTTGACCTACATTTCATAATCAAAATGGCGGCTTACATTGACAGTTATCAGACTTTGTATTTCATGATTGATATAATGGTTTTTGTGATTAAATGAAAGATTAGATGTCAATTTATAAGTGAACTTTTTATTAAGTACAGGTGAGTGTATTTTGTCTTTTTATGTTGGCGTATATATCAAGTACACCGGTACCGTGGGAAACCAGGCTATACCAAAGTCTGAACCCCTTCAAGTTCAAGCAGGCTGTTTCAATAAACTGCACTCTAGATCGTTAGGATGTTTTTACCACTTTTATCTTTCTCTCTATTCTTACGTTATATATACTGCACAAGTAGGGAACATTCCCTGTAGTATTTTTAATGGTTTTCGCTCATTCACTCCAACTGTATTCTATTCTGTTCTAATCCATTCTAGTATGTTCTCGTGTTAATTGGTTTCTGGCGCTTTATTTCAAGTAAACAGTGGCAGCCAGGTACCAAATTGAACATTCTCGAAATTTCCATTTGTCGTCACTTCCGCCGGCGTTGCTTCACGTGCTTCAGTTGATACTCGGGATCGGTTCAGAGAGGACTCATAAAAGAAGGCTCAGACTGTTAGAATATTAAAGTTCACGATAAAAGGTATTTATACTATTGTTTTAAAATCATATTCACAAAAGAAGAGGAATTAAGATATATAGATCTGTAAATTAAACTGTAAATTGTTGAATTTGAGATCGATTTTTTAATATCAGAAAATTACCGAAACAAAGAATGATATTTAGTCTTGAGTTAAGATTCTATTTCAACTATTTAAGACTAACGGAAT
This sequence comes from Saxidomus purpurata, assembly GCA_022818135.1. NCBI lineage: Eukaryota > Metazoa > Mollusca > Bivalvia > Venerida > Veneridae > Saxidomus > Saxidomus purpurata. The sequence goes on along the minus strand of JAFMSR010000016.1, from coordinate 25,668,890 downwards.
AACTCGTAGTTGAAACAATTTACATGAAAAATACTGTGTAAGCTACTTTTGTCTCAAAAGGGTAAGAACATGCGTGTTGGTTAATTACTGACTGACGAACTTTCGAGAAATTCTTGGAGAGGAAGTAGATCAACACGAGAAACTGTCTAAGTAAATATGAAACTGAAAGTTGATAACTGATGAACTATGTAGATCTATATTTTCGATTTATGTTTTTATGTAGATCTAAGGTCTGTCTCTGTAACTTGCTTGAATTATTGGATATACAGTGAATTTAATTACAGAATGGCTAAGGCACCAGCAGTTGGTATTGACCTTGGGACCACATACTCCTGTGTGGGTGTTTTTCAACATGGCAAAGTAGAAATTATTGCCAACGACCAAGGAAATAGGACAACACCAAGTTACGTTGCTTTCACCGACACTGAAAGACTGATTGGTGATGCTGCTAAAAACCAAGTAGCTATGAACCCAACAAACACTATTTTTGGTAAGTTGCAGTTGAAAATGTCAACTGGTAATTTGTGCTGATTTGTGAACAAATTAATCTGTTTCTCAAAAAAAAATGGAATAGTAAAATTGTGATGACTAAATATGGTGCAACCCTGCACTAACAAAGTTCTATGCTACTGCGTTTATGAATAAATTATGCAAATGAACCGCCATGTTAGAATTACGGTAAGCGCGCTATTGTGCGCTGGAAATCGACACATGTCCGTTTACAAAGCTCGCCACGTTTAACAGTTTTCTTCCATGTAAGAAAACTTGGTTTTGGATTGCATATTGAATGATAAATAAAAGAAATATGATAAAAATTGACCGATGATTGATAGTTTACGAGCGTTACAAAGTTCAGGAATTCATCGGAACGACCGAGATTCTGTCGCCGGGTAGCGGCTGAAGATGGCATTTGAAACCAACTTTGAATTTTTTTTGAACATGCAGACAATTTTTTTCCAATAGATATTTGAATATACTTTACGAAACTACCAAGTTTATAATGTGTCCACTTCTTTTTAAAAGTGTCGGGAAGTTAAATTTGTTTGTTTACATAAATTTGTACTGCCATTCCGAAACAAACGTCTGTGTTGGTGATAAATGAAGTTGTGCGCTCTATCAAACAAAGCCTCGGTAGCGCAGTGCCATGTATTCCCGCTTGACACGCGGGAGATCAGAGAACGAAACTCCGCCGGAGTAGGACAAATTTATTATTTACTCTGAACACATTCTTTTATACTCGCACTTGCATTATGTATCAGGGCTCTCGTTTGGCAAAATTTGGGGCCGAATATCGGCCCCATTCCCCCTTAAAAAAGTATGTTTTTTCCCCCCTTTTGCCCAAAAATTCCCCCTCGAAAAAAAAAATTATTTGAGAGCCGATATCGGGTACCATAACCGGCGTTTAGTACTACCGCGGTCCATTTTGGACAGTTTATAGCGTCAGCGTAGTATTTCCGGTGCAAAATGTCGCACAATTCCCAGTCGTATCGGAAAAAATTGACAGTAAAAAGTGGATATGATATTTGATAGTGTTCTTCTTTACATTTTTGATATGACGAAAATTCCCCTTTCAAAGAAAATTATTTGAAAATTATGCAAAATTCCCCCCTGATATGGACCCTGGTCCCAGTCTCAAAAGGCTAACGAGAGCCCTGTGTATAGTGAGAACGGGATTAAAAACGTAATACTGATTCAAAAACATAACAAATTAATTTGAATATATGGGTTGGGTTAAACGCCCGCGCATGCTCTGTGTGTGCATGATGTTTACATCAACATTTAAGCCTCTGTCATGTTGTTTGTGTGCTTCCTGGAAAGTTATTTTGATATAAAAATTGGATGTCTCGTGAAAGCAGAGAGATATGGATGCAGTCTAATCTGCGTCAGTTTGAAGATCGAGGCATTTTCCATTGTTAACTTTACTCAAAATGATCAAATCGTGTTTAGAAGGGTAACCAAGTTAAATAAAATCTTATTCAAGTCCTATTACAGATTGAAATGAGCTGAAAACTAGTGACGTACCCAGTTAGCTTTCTGTGTACTTGAATGAAATGTACTGACTGAGTGATTTAGCCTATTTTTACTCGTACAAGCCAAACAGGGCTATTGGGACTTTTCCTGCAATAGTTGTACATGTAGTTGGTATTGGTAAGATGTTTTAGACCTATATTTTCTGGAAAAGTCCAATGGCGCAGTCTGGAGTTTTATCAGCCAAGGTCCTTGACTTTGCCAAATTTAGCCATAAAACTGTTGGGCATTTTATCAGCACAAAAACTGAAAACCCTGATGGTAGTGTTTTCACCATAATTTTGTCTGCTCACACATCCCACAGTTGTGCATATGTTTGTTACCAAATATTATAGAACAAGTGTTGTATGTAGGCCAATGTTAAGAAATACTACATAAATTTCAGATGCTAAAAGACTTATTGGAAGGAAGTTTAATGACCCAGGTGTGCAGTCAGACATGAAGCATTGGCCCTTTGATGTCATTGATGATGGAACGAAACCCAAACTGAAAGTAGAATACAAAGGGGAAGATAAAACATTTTTCCCAGAAGAAGTCTCCTCGATGGTTCTCAACAAAATGAAGGAGACTGCAGAAGCTTTCCTTGGAAAGGTAAAACTTGTTTCATAGTGTTGAAGGAATTGCAGTGTCTGTCCTAACTGACCTTTGTTCGTAAATATTCTTGAAAAAAAAATGCATTTTAATAAAAGTTTGTTGTAACTTGTATTCATGTGACTTGTGGTTTTTGTCGCCCTTTCGGAGAAAAGGCGATACATAGGGATCGCTTTGTCCGTCCGTCGCAACTTTGCCATTTCTTTAGATTTCTTCATCTAACTTTCAAATTGCATTGCTTATGACATAAGGGTCATGATGCCGCAAAATTTTGTTGGTTTTAACGTAACCATTTGTTAAAGCTACATCTTCAAAGTTTTTCTTTTGAATTGCAGACTGTAACGAATGCTGTTGTTACTGTACCAGCTTACTTCAATGACTCTCAGAGACAGGCAACTAAAGATGCCGGAACTATATCTGGTATGAATGTTCTCCGTATCATCAACGAGCCGACAGCTGCAGCTATTGCTTACGGTTTGGATAAAAAGGTGATTAAACTTTTCTTGATCAAGCTACATAAATTGGAATAGGGGGGGGGGGGGTCATAATTTCTGTCAAAACAAGGCCACAGAGCTTGGATATTTATCAAGTTACATTGTTTAGTAGAGCTCTACCAAGATTGTTAAAATCATGACCCCCCCACTTTTCAAAACACTTGTCTTCAGTCATTGTATGCCTTTAAAAACTTCCATTGTTGTGATGTTCCTGAAAGTTGATTCTGTTGTCAACTGCAGTTTTGCATTTTGATGAAAATGACCTTTAGTGTGGATAATGGTTGTATGCAGCATTGAACATGGTTGTGCAATGACTGCAGAAAAGTGCATTATGATTCCTGTAGAAGGGTTTGGCAACAGATGAAAACAGCACACTTCTTTATAACATTCTTTTTTTTTGCAGAGCCAAGGAAATGTAAGAGAAACATTCATTTACTTCATGCACACTTTCCGCACATAAATCCTTCCAAACTCTGTTATTGTCATTCTATATTATATTCCTGCAGAAATGTTAACTTAAATGACTCCTAGAGACAGACAACAGATGTAGTTGCCAATGCCAGCATTCCACATTTAAAAAGCTCTTCCTCAGAAACTTGTTGAAACCTTTCATACATTTTTAGCAATGTTTGCAATCCACCGGTCAATGCGAGTATTGACCCTGCCTGCAGTCCATACTGGTCAGTAAAAAAATTATGTCCGATATACACTTAAATCTTCCTTAGGTTGCTCATTGTTGCTATGTGAACTTTAGGATAAACAATACTTTCATTTATTCAAAACATGTACAAAATATGAACATAATATCATTGGTACGTGCAGGATAGAGTAGAAAGCTAATAACTTTTTAGCTCACCTCGGCACTAAGTGCTCTAAATCGCCGGGTGTCTGTCTGTCCACGCTTTACCTTCTGTATGCAATAAAGGCTGCATTTTTCACTGGATCTTCATGAAACTTGGTCAAAATGACGTGTCTTGAAATCTAGGTAGAGTACGAATATGGGTCATGTGGGGTCAAATCAGAAAACTGTGCAATAGAGGTTGCATTTTTCATAGGACCTTCATCAAACTTGGTCAGTATTGTTGCCTTGATGAAATTTAGGTCGAGTTCAACATGGGTTATCTTGGGTCAAAAACTAGGTCACAGGGTTGAATCATAGAAAAATGTTATGTGTCCACTAGAGGTTGCAATTTTCATTGGCCCTTCATTAAACTTGGTCAGTATCATTGCCTTGATGAAATCTAGGTTGAGTTGGAACATTGGTTATCTAGGGTCAAAAACAAGGTCACAGGGTAAAATTGTAGAAAAACCATGTGTATGCCATGGAGGTTGCATTTTTCATTCTTTTCTTCAGTATGATTGTCTTGATGAAATTTAGGTCAAGTATGAATATGGGTAATCCAAAGCCAAAAATTACGTCACCTGGTTAAAAACCTTGAATGTTTGTATTTATGATATTTAGTTTGGTCACATATTGTCACAAGTCCCAGGTGAGTGATACAGGGCTATCTTGGCCCTCTTGTTCATTAACTCTGCTGAAGCTATCTAAACTTTTGTTGAAGTTGAACTCCTTATCCTGCTAAACCAATTGTCAAAGAACTAATTGAAAATTCCATAATTAAAGGAATTAAGTTTGCCAATATAAAATTGTATTTGATTTCAAAATGGATTTTTAGTTATTCTTAAATATTACTTCTTAGAAACAGCAACTGAATTTGCTCCATTCGGAGTGTTTTAAGCTCACCCGGCACAAAGTGCCAGAGGGAGCTATTAGGATCACATTCCGTCCGTCCACCATTTCCTTCAAACGACATCTCTGAAACCACTCTGCAAATGTTGATGAAACAATGCAGGGATGTTCCTTGCACGAACCTCTATCAAAGTTGTTCAAATAATTCCATGCAGAACTCTGGTTGCTATGGCAACAAATAGGAAAAACTTTAAAAATCTTCTCTGAAACCGCAAGGCCTAAAGCTTAGATATGTGGCATGTAGCATTGTCTAGTGGACCTCTACCAAGATTGTTCAAATTATAAGCCCCGGGTCAAAATTGACACCGCCGCGCGGGTGGTCACTTAGTTTTGCATAGGCTTATAGAAAAAACTTCTTCTCAAGAACCACAAGCCTAGAGCTTAGATATTTGGCATATAGCATTGTTTACTGGACCTCTACCTAGATTTTTCAAATTATGCCCCTGGGATCAAAATTGTCCTTGCTCGGGGGGTCACTTAGTTTTACATAGGCTTATATAGGAAAAACTTTAAAAAATCTTCAAATATTTACAGGTTGGTGGTGAAAGAAATGTACTCATCTTTGATCTTGGTGGTGGTACTTTTGATGTCTCCATTCTGACCATTGAAGATGGCATCTTTGAGGTGAAATCCACATCTGGTGATACCCACTTGGGCGGTGAAGATTTTGACAACAGAATGGTGAACCACTTTATCACTGAATTCAAAAGAAAACACAAAAAGGACATGAGTCAAAACAAACGTGCTGTGAGACGTCTTAGAACAGCCTGTGAAAGAGCAAAGAGAACCCTGTCCTCTAGCACGCAGGCAAGTATCGAGATAGATTCTTTGTTTGAGGGAATCGATTACTACACAAGCGTCACCAGAGCTCGTTTTGAGGAACTGAACGCAGACTTGTTCCGTGGAACACTGGAACCAGTTGAGAAGTCATTAAGAGATGCCAAGATGGACAAGTCCGTAATTAATGACATTGTGCTAGTAGGCGGTTCCACCAGAATTCCAAAAATCCAAAAATTGCTTCAAGATTTCTTCAATGGCAAGGAGTTGAACAAGAGTATCAATCCAGATGAGGCTGTAGCATATGGTGCTGGTAAGTGTTCAATTTTCATTTACAGATTTGATCTGTGAAAGCAAGTCTTGAAAGCTTCGCATATTCTTTATATAATATCACATATCATTTTGAGCTCACCTTCACACAAAGTGTTTATTATGAGCTGTTGTGACCATCCTGTTTGTGTCAACAATTTCATTCAAACAATATATCCTCGTGTAGTCTTCTACATAGTTTGTTCAAATTGGAGCACTTTGTTAAAATTGACCCCAACATTGGGATGATCACTTGTTTTACATTGACTTGCATACTGAAAACTTCAAAAATCTTCTTGAAAACTGCATGACATAGAGCTTAGATATTTGGTCTGTAGCATTGTCTAGTGGTGCTCGAATTTGTTAGTCATGCCACTCGTCTAAAAATTGACCAAGTCCAGGGTGTCGCTTGTAAATTGAGTTATGTAGTGAATTTTTTTAAGCCTAAGGGACAATTGCATCTATAAAGTAATGATTGGGAATACTTGATTTTCAGCTGTCCAGGCAGCCATCTTGCATGGAGACAAATCTGAAGAGGTACAGGATCTCTTATTGTTGGATGTCACACCTTTGTCACTTGGTATTGAAACAGCTGGTGGTGTAATGACATCGCTGATCAAGAGAAATACTACCATTCCAACAAAGCAGACACAGACGTTCACTACTTACTCGGACAATCAACCTGGTGTGCTTATACAGGTTTACGAGGGTGAAAGAGCTATGACCAAAGACAACAACTTACTTGGAAAAGTAGGTTTATTTACGAACAGTTTCATTTAAACAAAAGTGTTTTGCAATGCACAATAATGGAAACATTCCCAATATCTAAAGAGATCCAATTTGTGATCTGTATTCCTAATTGCAAATTTACCAACTGTTTGTGGCAAGTTTTACTCTAGAACTCTACAAGTGATGAATCCTCAAGTTAAAAGAACGGCAAAATGGGCAAAAACGGCACATTTTATGCTAGAATTTTAGAAAATGAGCAACGTAAAAAAAATATTTAAGGGTCTTGTGAAAGTTTAATATTGTGGAAACTATTAATGGACATGTTAGTCAATTGCTATAAAGATATAACCTTTAGTAAAATTTTCATTTTACAGTTCGAATTAACCGGAATTCCTCCTGCCCCTCGTGGTGTACCTCAGATTGAGGTGACATTTGATATTGATGCAAACGGTATCTTGAATGTGACAGCCTGTGACAAGAGCACTGGTAAAGAGAACAAAATTACCATCACAAACGACAAAGGTAAATCTTTTTGTAATTTATACAGGGTAAAGCTATTAGCCCCTTCGGGGGGGGGGGGGGGTCATTTGTAACTTGAGTGATAGCTCTTGTTGTAATTATAACAGCAGGGTAAAGTTGTTTTTTTATATAAAAACATTTCTGTTTTCTGTTGTTTTTAATTTGTCAATTTAAACTTATGGGCTGTTGAAGGTGATGATGATGTAATCCTATCATTCGCAGTTGTATCCTGAGGGCTAGATGCCCTGAGAGGGCTTTTACCTTCCTTGGATGTCTGAACCTTCTACAGTCCTAGATTAAGTAAAATGTAACGAGAACACTGCATTAAAGTAATTGGATAAGGTCAGTTTTGAATAGTCTGGCGAGAATTACTTTCTGTTGCTAGGCTCTCACAAATTAATTTGATTTGTCTACAAGAGCCTGGTACTTTGCTAAAAATGTATTTGGCCTTCAAAATGTGTGCAATTTTAATATATAGTAGACAGATTTTTGCGTTTCGGACCAATTCATTTTGAAAGTAAATGTCACTGAATAATTCAAGTCTTTGGTTGAAGTTGTTGCACGACTCTGATGTGAAACCTGTCTTTTTCCTATGGCAAGTCCCAATGGTTATTAGATTTTGGAAGTAGCTAGCAACTTAACTTAAAATGCAACTATGCATATTTTAAATGGGAAGATCTTAATAGGACAAAATCATTTGTATGAACTATATGTTCATTTAAAGATTTGAATTGACACTGGAAGTGATGATGAATTTATTTACCATTCGCAGTTGACCCTGAGGGCAAAGTAGCTCTAGGATGGCTTACCTTCCTTGGATGTCTGAACTTCCAATTCAGTGATAACAAATAAAGCTTTGTTACTTTATTAACCAACTACTAAATTAAAATGTGGATTCTTTTAGGTCGTCTCAGCAAAGAAGAAATTGACAAAATGGTCAATGATGCAGAAAAATACAAGGCAGATGATGATAAACAGAAAGACAGAATATCGGCCAAGAACGGACTGGAGAGCTACTCTTTCAATATGAAGTCGACAGTAGAAGACGAGAAACTCAAAGACAAGATCAGTGAAGAAGACAAGAAAACCATTACAGACAAATGTAATGAGGTCATTTCCTGGTTGGACAGCAACCAACTAGCAGAAAAGGATGAGTATGAAGACAAGCAAAAGGAATTAGAAAAAGTTTGTAATCCAATCGTTACCAAGTTGTACCAAGCTGGTGGAGCTCCTGGCGGTGCAGGTGGTATGCCAGGTGGAATGCCCAACTTCGGTGGTGGAGCTGGAGGTGCTGCCCCAGGTGACCAATCCAGTGGCGGAGGACCAACCATCGAGGAGGTTGATTAAATACATCCATTTGCTGTACAAGCTTTAAGAACTAGTCTCTCTCTGAACTTACAACACCATGAACAATCCTGAGTTTTAATAAGAACAACGCAATCTATAGACTGAACATGTCCAAGTGCTGTTATTAAAGCTTTGAATGTAGAGCTATAAGATTTTCATTTTGAGATTTTTTTTCACCAACCATTTTCATCGTTTCACACTTTCACATTTATTTATTTGAAAGATCTTGTTTACTTTTGTTACGAACAGTTCTTGTGATCATGAATAAAGAACATCTGAGCCAGACAGTTTCTATTTCCATATTACCAGAAAAAGTAATATTATACTTTTTAGCTCACCTGGCACGGAGCCAGAGTGAGCTACAGGGATCATATGTTGTACGTCCGTTAACATTTTCCTTCAAAAGACATCTCTGAAACCACTAGGCCAATGTTGATGAAACTTTGTAGGGAAGTTCCTCTCATAGTAGTTCAAATAATTCCTTTCCATGCAGAACTCCGGTTGCGATGGCAACGGAAAGGAAAAACTAAGATCTCTAGAACAGGAAGGCCTAGTGCTTAGATATTTGTCATATGTCATTGTTAAGTTGACCTCCACAAAGATTGTGCAAAATTGACACTGCCCCAGGGATGATTTTATAGACTGATGCAGGTGAAATTTATCATCTCTGAAACCAGAAGGCCTAGAGCTTAGATTTTTGGCTTGAATCGTTGCCTAGCTGATCTCTACCAAGATTGTTTAGATCATGACCTTCGGGTCAAAATTGACATTGCCCGGTACAAAGGCTGATTTAATGGAAACTTCAAAATGCTTCTTGTTTAGAACAAGGAGGCTAATATATTAGGAATTTAGCATTTTATAGTGGACTTCTAATAAGATTTTTTACCCAAAGGTAAAAATTGATCCTTTCTGCTATTGATGACGTTTAATGTAGGCAATGGTAGCCAGCGATATCTTGGTCGTTTTGCTATACCATTGAAACGAAGTTTAGGGGAGTATAAAGGTCACCCGGTGGTTCAGTGGTCTGTTGCATTTTCCTTGTCCGGAGCATAGCTTGAAAACTGCTGGTTAGAATTCGATACAACTTCACACAATGGTCTAGCACAATGAGATAGTGCAGTGTACAAGAACTTGACTCTTGCAGTTGTTACTTTGTCCGGAGCATAACATGAAAACTTTTGAACTTCATACAATGGTCTAGACTGGCATTCAGTCCTTGCATTTACTATTTATTACTCAATTAACTCCCTTTGCTGCCAAAAATGTAAGGACTGGTGAAAAGCGGATTTCATTTTCCCTAAATTATGGGAATCGACCTTTGCCTGAGGTCGAGCAATAATCACCTGGCAAAGAGAAACGGCTTGTGGTCAGTGCTAATGTTCCATATCTAATTTTATTATCTAAGATCAAATGATACGGAGAAATAAACTCTTGGGTTATTTGTCCTTTCTGTATTTTCCTGAAATATATTAATTGAAACTTCTAAATCGTTTCAATACTTTTTAGCTCACCTGAGCTGGCTCAGGGTGAGCTATTGGGATCGATGAATGTCTGTCGTCTGTCCACACTTGGTTCGTTTTAACACTAGTGGTCACATTTTTGCCTCAATTGTCATGAAACTTGGTCAGGATGTTTGTCCCAGTAATTACTCGGACGAGTTCGAATATGGGTCATCTCGGATGAAAAACTAGGTCACATGACCCAAAAATAGAAAAATCATGTTAAGGCTCTAGAGGCTACTGTTTCAGTCCAAATATCCTGGTAATTTGTCAGAGAGATTGTTTGGTTGATTTCTAGCTCAAGTTCGAATATGGGTCACCTGGGGTCAAAAACTAGGTCACACAGCCTGAATATGGAAAAACCTTGTTAACACTAGAGGTAACATTTTCAGCCCAAATATCCTGGAAATATGTCAGAACGGTTGTTTCGATGATTTCTAGCCCAAGTTCGAATATGGGTCATCTGGGGTCAAAAACTAGGTCACAGAGCCCAAATATGGAAAAACCTTGTTAACACTAGATGTTACATTGTTAGCCCAGATATCCTTGAAATTTGTCAGAAAGGTTGTTTCGATGATTTCTAGCTCAAGTTCGAATATGGGTCATCTGAGGTCAAAAACTAGGTCACAGAGCCCAAATGTGGAAAAACCTTGTTAACACTAGAGGTTACATTTTCAGCCCAAATATCCTGGGAATTTGTCAGAAAGGTTGTTTCGATGATTTCTAGCTCAAGTTTCAATATGGGTCATCTTGGGTCAAAAACTAGGCCACAGAGCCCAAATATGGAAAAGCCTTGTTAATATTCTAGAGGTAACATTTTCAGCACAAATATCCTGGAAATTTGTCAGAACGGTTGTTTCTATGATTTCTAGCTCAAGTTCGAATATGGGTCATCTGGGGTCAAAAACTAGGTCACAGAGCCCAAATATGGAAAAACCTTGTTAACACTTTCAGCCCAAATACTAGTATCCTGGAAATTTGTCAGAAAGGTTGTTCGATGCTTTTTTGTAACTTTGTTAAAAGCAGTTGTACTCTGGTGAGCGATAAAGGGCCATTATGGCCCTCTTGTTAACAGATGTAAGTTTTGTGTGAATAAATAGCGATTATAACTGATTAATAAAATTTGGTGCTGTAAGGAATCTTGTCAGTTATAAGAAATTTCAAGTACAATGTACATGTACATAATTATGCTGCCAAAAACCATTTTCTTCAGTATAAAATTTTATCTAGGTACAATGTATATGCGTGGCATAATTGTTAAAAAAAAGTTTATTAGTGCAGTTGAGCCTGTGAATTGAAATCTCAATTTATTTTTATTCAAGCTGAAATGATCAATATAAATAAAATTATTTTAATCTTTGAAAATACAACTTCAGAAGACAAAACATCATAATACTTGTATATTCTTACTGTATTATTGTACGTCTGGTGAATTTTGATTATAAAATGAGATACTGAAAACAATTTCAAATCGAAGAATGAATTGAGATAAAAAAGAATAAATGTGAAAACGAATTTTGCCAGAAATAGCAGTAGATAATTATCAAAGAAAAAAAATCTTACTGCAAATTTTAGGGCTCAAGCCCTTTACAAGTGTACCAAGCTTACACAGAGTAGCACATCGTATATAATGAAGTTTTAAGTCCTTGCAGAAAATTCATTAAATGTTGCCATTAGGAATCTCAAAATACCCAATGAATGACAAAGATACAGTCTAGACACGGACAGGATGTAAGCCCCTCATCCTTGTTTAGCCCTGCAGCTCAGTGAAGTTGGCACCGTGGCACTTAATATCCACTCAGTCCCTGTTTAGCCCGTGACCCTTACATTTGTATTTTCCTTCAGCCCGGAGAACTGAGCCCCGTTTCCCCAAGTTTAACTGGTTGCAAATTCAGCTCCGTGCCCCTGCCTAGTATCCTTGTGCGTCCTGGTAAATCCGTGTTTAGTTACCCGGTGAACTGATCCCATTATCCCCAAGCTTACCCGGACACACACCCTGGTTACCCCGTAATCCTTGTTACCCGCAGCCACTTGTTCCATAGTATCCCTGAAGCCTATTTACGGCGTGTCCCCAGGTTTTGCCGCAGGTCCGTGAACTAAGCTCTATATTCCGTTGTATCAAGATGGACCCTGCAGGTAACACCGCTTCCTGAGGTGTATCCTCAACACTAGTATCAACAAACCCCATGAAAAAAGCACCTTCTCAGCGGGGACACATGTAGAGGCAAAGTAACCGGAGGCTGTGTTGATAGTGATGCAGGGGGCTAATTGTTTGGGGTTGCAGGGATATTAACAAAGTCGTGTAATCAGATACACTGTTGATACTATATGACACAAACCTTAATTCATCACCATTCGGGGATTTTCATGTAGGCAATGTAATCTAGGGCTGCGCAGATGATTGGGGAAATACTGAAAGAAACGTTTAACCTGTGGCCAAATTGAAACTATGGGATATGAGGCGGAGTTCCCTGTGCTTAACAGTTCAGAGTTATCAGGATTGCATTGTTAAAATTTTCAGAATGATACACTATAAAAAGGTTGCTCATCTTCTTTACCAATTCACTGCTGCCTAATAGTTTATGTTGATACAGGTTTTCTCGTGTTAGGGCTCAAATTTAATGATGTTTTCTAAAACAAATTGCCAAGGAATAACGATCGTACTTTTTCATATGACACTAATACTGGTTTTTCCAGGAAGCGGACTCGAGAGTGACACGATAAGCTACACGCTTTCTTCACAATCGAGCTGAAATAAATTAGTATAAACTAAACTAAGGAATAATCCTTTATTCCACTGTACAATAACCTGTTTTATTTGAGTTAAGATTTAAAAAAAATGTTCCGGAGTGTATGCAATCCTTATGTAAGTCAGTCAACAAAATCATGGCAACACTACTACAGGCTAATGTTATGAAATAAATGAAAATATCATAGGAAGTTACAATAAAGAATGGGTTAAGCCACTGTTCATTTAAAATTTAGTCCTTATTTAGAAACTTGGATACACAGCAATGTATGAGTTAATATTTGCATGTTTGCGTGGTGTTCTACTTAGTATCCTTGACATGATGAGCAATGGTACTCAGGCGAGCAATATAGGGCCGTGAATGCCCTCTTGTTTGTCATTAATTACAATGTCATTATTTTAAAGTGTACACTGAACCACAAATTAGGCATCACTTGTAAATTTTAATAGAATCTAGTTCATTTATTCATTAAGTTATTCTTTACCAAATCTTACCAGATTTGAAGTGGTATGAGAGCCGAAAACAAGCAGAGTATACAATTTAAGTACACGACACGATTGTTCTTAATTGGGGAAGATTAAGCACTATTGTTTGATATAACTGGAACTCTGTCAAAAGACTTTTAATAAATATTATGCTGGGCTTTTCCGGTGATATTGTTGAACAATCAACGGGTGCCGTTTTATCAGAAATCAAATACACATGTAGGTATGGAACTGCAGAGGTCATAGGAGGAGCCTTCAGATGACGCCCGTACTTCATATTTTCAGTAGCGGTGTAAACCCTCACTGTGCCTTGGTGACCACCCTGACCTCTGACTATTCTGCCTCCAGATGACCCTCGGATCTTTTTAAAGAGATTCTGCTTACACTCGAAGTTCGTGCAGAGGATTGCTGTTATGATTTACATTCCGTCGTTTATTTGAAGGTGATTTCGTGATTCTATTTTTTAAAGTCACTATATGACTTCCAGGGGGTGCTTTACTTTTTTTCTAGGTGTATATTTGTGGGTACTACATCTCGGGCAAGCTCGAAAACCAGCAAAATCGCCTTAGGCGTTTTAGAATTATGGCCATTGAATTATAAAATTAGCACTGTGCGCTTATCAAGTCCACAAGTCGCCAAACTTGGTCAAAATGTTTTCTGGGCATGATAATTATCTCCACCAAGTTCGATAACGAGCCAAATCGCCTGAGATACTTCATGATTTGATAACGATGAATTTGCCAAATCACCTGAGACACTTCATGATTTGATAGCGATGAATTTGCCAAATCACCTGAGACACTTCATGATTTGATAGCGATGAATTTGCCAAATCACCTGAAAAACATATCACCCGAGAAACTTCATGATTTGATAGCGATGAATTTGCCAAATCACCTGAGACACTTCATGATTTGATAGCGATGAATTTGCCAAATCACCTGAGAAACAAATCACCCGAGAAACTTCATGATTTGATAACGATGAATTTGCCAAATCACCTGAGACACTTCATGATTTGATAGCGATGAATTTGCCAAATCACCTGAAAAACATATCACCCGAGAAACTTCATGATTTGATAGCGATGAATTTGCCAAATCACCTGAGACACTTCATGATTTGATAGCGATGAATTTGCCAAATCACCTGAGAAACAAATCACCCGAGAAACTTCATGATTTGATAGCGATGAATTTGCCAAATCACCTGAGACACTTCATGATTTGATAGCGATGAATTTGCCAAATCACCTGAAAAACATATCACCCGAGAAACTTCATGATTTGATAGCGATGAATTTGCCAAATCACCTGAGACACTTCATGATTTGATAGCGATGAATTTGCCAAATCACCTGAGACACTTCATGATTTGATAGCGATGAATTTGCCAAATCACCTGAGACACTTCATGATTTGATAGCGATGAATTTGCCAAATCACCTGAGAAACAAATCACCCGAGAAACTTCATGATTTGATAGCGATGAATTTGCCAAATCACCTGAGACACTTCATGATTTGATAGCGATGAATTTGCCAAATCACCTGAGACACTTCATGACTTGATAACGATGAATTTGCCAAATCACCTGAGACACTTCATGATTTGATAACGATGAATTTGCCAAATTACCTGAGACACTTCATGATTTGATAACGATGAATTAGCCTAGCTCTCGAACTCGGAACTATTTTCATGCAGTCTTTACATCATTTGAGCAGAATGTTAATGGGCACAGTATCTCGGCCAAGTACCTCTAACGTTTGACAAAACATTCTGCTTAATCCTCAATTTCTCAAACGTTTAGCTCCGGTTTTTCTTGAAGCAGTTTTAGAAAGCCTGGTTAGGTATTCCTGAGTTAGGGTAATTTCGCTTTGAGAGAAGAGAAACAGAAGTGTAAATCGGCATATGAAGAGGTTGTGCTGTTGGGACCTGTGTTGGGTGACATGAACAAAAGTTGTGGCCCCTGACTTTAGCGAAGGTCGCATTCTTTCCAACTAGGAACTACATTTCTGCTTCGTATGTAGGACCCCCAAAATGTAAAAATGATCTCAAAGGTGAAACATTTCAGTGGTCCCTAACTCTAATGTGAAATAAGTTTACCCAATATTTAAAACTTACGACGAATGTGAAAAACAATTGTAAAATTTTTACATAAAAATTAAAGGGTAAATCATTTCACATTTGAGTTCGGGTAGGGGTTTCTTTATCGAAAAAGTCTCTGTTCAGCATTGTGATAGGGCAAATATAGACAGGATAACATATTGTGCAAACTAGTGATCAATATCATAGCTATAATGTTTTATTGACATTAATACCTTTTGAAAACGAAACCAATTTCGTCATTAAAATTGTATTGCTTTTACTTTGTACTAAAAGTTTAAGGTCACTGAAGTAGTTTGAAACTTGAACTGATTAGTAATGAGCTGTTTTACTAAGAAAGGAAGTAAATTAATTTCCGACCACTTGTCGGTCATTTGCCAACAATAGAAACATATATGACCGTGGCTACACCTTTAGTTTCCAGTGGCTCATATGTCACTTGTAGATAAATGTCAACCCAAGGAACTCTGTCTTGCGAGAAGAGAATAGATCGGTGTTGTACAGGCAGACATTTTACCCGAGCATCGTATATACCTGGGAAAGACCAGTGCTGGAACTGTGATAGACATGGCAATCCTACGTAAAGGACTGCCAACTTTCTCACATACAGGGCAAGGTTGGATACCAGACCTCGAACACATTTGTACTCACTGAAAGGTTCAGCGATCATACCACGGTGGTGAATCGGAAACCTATGTACATACTCTTTCCTCTGAGTAATGTCTTGGCGGTTGAAATACTGTAACAAAATATACATGGACTTTTTTTGTTTTGTCAGTACAAAGTATGACAAATTCAACCTATTTTTCAATCGATAAACATGTAATTTGTTCTCTACCGATTTGGCAAAATGCCGATCTCAGTTACATAGAAATAAGATAGGAAGTGTAATACTGCAAATTTCCTGTGAAATCCAGACCAAAGAAAGTGGAGAACTGGAGACCCGAGGGAGGTTAACCATAAAATTTAGCAGTCGCTTTCCCTAGGCAGCCGTGACTGGCGTATAACTGTTTACTATTTCTGTATTAGGAATCCATAAATTACGTACTACCTAGGTCTACAGGCGTTTTGGTGTATCCATTTTTTTGGCTTACGCTTGCTTTGTCATGAGCACTCCAAAAGGACAGATTATATAAATTCGTAAACGCGTAACTCTGATGATAAACTGTTTACACTGTATTGAATTGTCGAATGCATTCATTGCTTCTTCTTTTAGACGTACGTAACATCACGTGTACCCAATACTCGATACACAACAGGAATACATGATATAAAAGTAAGCGTATTGTTTCAATGTTTTATGAGGTCCATTTTAACAAATACAAGTATCACGTGTGAAAGTATGCTGCTTTTAACGCTTTAAAACATTTGAAACTATCATGTACCAATACAAGACGATCAGTTTATCGCAATTACATGTGTCTATCAGCAGCAAATTATGGATATATATGAAATAAACTTAATTATATTGCCTGGATAATCAAATGATACAAAATACAAAATTACAGTAGTTGCCTAATTGGGAAATTGACGTGACTTTCCGTTGTTCTTTAACGCTTATCATGACCAAATTTGAGTAAATCTGGTTATCTTGATATATGATCGCCAATGAAATTTGAATATGACTACCAAATTAGTACATTTCTTTATAGATATAATTGCTGCAAATCACTAATGTTCTCAGTGTAGTACCTAGTTAAAACAGTGCCATCTTTCGAGTGTAAAACACTTTCATTCAAGAGGTTTGTTTGATGTTCAGCCGTTTACAGGAGCCACTTCCACATACCGGGTTTCTATTGTCGGATAAAACAAAAGTGAATGGGAATAATCTTGCATACGTATGATCACAATATATGTCCGGTAACCAAGATTAGATATCTCGTTCAGACCAATGTCAAAGTCACCGTTAACCTCGCCAGAGCTTGTTCTTATAATTACCCTTATTTTATCTAGAAATGCAGTTGGCAGCAAGAAAAATATCTTGAAATGGATGGTTAAAATGGTGCAACAAGACCGACGGACGCGCAGTCAGCTTTGACTGCTGTTGCCTTTTTACTTTTTATACTACCTTATGTGACAAACGTAGTGATATTTTGAAATACATTTTGAAAAGCAATACATGTAACCGAAAGAGGAAGTCATATTGAAGACATATCGTTTAAGCCAATAAAACACAGTTGAACTACAAGAAAAGGATAGCGTCTGCATACTGGTAAGTAATCATTTACCTGTTGCTCACTATCAATTTTCATAACGTGTTGTCCTGTTGTTGTTTTTTTTGGTACACATATCATGATGCAAGGCTCCACATCTTTCATATTGTGTACATAAAATAGTATGCACTGGCTGATATTGCTTAAGTAATCTACGTCAAGACTTTAATTACTTTATGTCATATATTAATTTTTTATTATTACATATTTCCACATTGTAAAGGATTTTTCTTTAATTCAACTAATCAGATACGTTTTATATCAGACATCAGCACGGCCCGGGATATGGTGTTTCAAAGTTCATTCCTGTATCGAAAGTCTATAGACAATAGTTTATAGGCCTAAACAGAAGAGATACAGATGAAACTGCCGGTTGACTGACTTGCCATCTTACGTTCTTTCCTACCTTTCTATTTCCTTCTACCAGGATTATTCTGTTAATTTTCACATTGAATACTATGGTGCCCGTGAAGTGACATGGGATACATTTTTTTATTTCGTAATTACGAAATACATATCGTAAAAACGAAATAATATTTCGTAAAAAACGAATTAAGATTTCGAAAAAACAAAATACGATTTCGTACAAAACGAAATAAGATTTCGTACACAACGAAATAAGCTTTCATAATTTCGAAATGTTATTTCGTTTTTACGAAATGTATTTCGTTATTACGAAATAAACAAATGTATCACATGTCACTGCACGGGCACCGTAGAATACCTTACCCGAAGCTGCCACTTCTAGTACTCTTAGTTGTATTTATTTATCTGTTGATTTTATATTACGCGTATAAATAAATATATGCCGACCTCCGACCTGTCTATAGACATGTTGAATTGCATTTTACAGTCTCAATTCATTCCTTAATTTTTATCAACAATTATGTCATAGTCATTCGTCATTGTCATTGTCATTGTGAATGAAGTTCGAGAGGTGTTCGAAATGTATAACATGTGTTGTGCTGTCATGCGATATCCACCGATATTTATTCACCCGAATACCTCTATCCAGTATCTTCACAATGGTATATACTCATATCAACTGAATTGAATTGGGCAACTATTGCAAAATGGTTGGAAAACGAATACCAAATAATACGGAAATTTGGGCTTACATGAAAGTTCGCAGTAAGTTCGGTTATTGTGTAAAAGAGATTTTGCCGAAATTAACCTTGTTCATGGGTCAGCTAAGATGTCCTATGAGATGCTTGGAGTTCTTGAAATTCTTCAACATGATGCTAGATATACCGTGCGTGATATTGCACGTTTTGTTGGTGTTTCACTGTCAAAGGTTCATTTCATTTTAAAGAAACTCTTGAAAGATAGGAATATTTCTGCTAGGTGGGTGCCCCACATATTGACTGACGACCAAAAAAAAGGGTATGTTTTGAAACTGCCAGAATATTGCTGAAATGTTTCCAAAATAGGACGAAAGGCTGGTTGTCACTGGTGATGAAACATGCTTGCACTTTGTTTAACCGGTGTTAAAGGTTGGAAACAAAATATAGGCCACCAAACATGACAAAAAGTCAATAATTGCTAAATGCACTTTAAGTGCAAAGAAGGTTTTGTATGCCATAATTTTCTCCAGTGAAGTAATAGCAATATAGGTTCCAGTAAAAAGGGACAAATGTGTGAGTGGATGGTACATACGTACTACCATGATGTGGAATTGAAAATAAATTTAAAAATGTACTATTAGAAACGTCACCCATTCACAAGCTACATACATGTTCAGTTGTTGCATGACGATGCTCCAGCGCACACTCGTGCACATAGTAGTGACAACATTTTTGAATTCAGACAAAGTTACTGTGCTTCCACATCATTCTTGTTCCCCAGACCTGGACCATGCCAATTCTATCTCTTTCGCAAATTGAAAGAAACTTCCTGTCTGGTCGTATAATATCACTCGCGACAGGCTCTCGGATAAATCCTTTCACCAATACGTTCATAGTATACCTTAAGACATGGATCCTCTAACTAAGATTGTGCATTTCTAGCCATGGGGAGTACTTCGAAGGCATGAAATGAAAAAATGCACCGTCAATTTTTAAGGCTACAAAGCATAAAACACAAGACCACTCCTTGTAATGATTAATTCAATATACATGTACTTTAAAGCTTTGTTGACAAATGAACGGTCTATTTTTGTATTTGTACCAATAATTGTGCATAGATCTATACATAAAATCATTTTATGTGTCGCTCACTTCAAAGAAGCAGGTCAACAGTGAGTGACCCTTCTCTGTCGTCTGTCTCTCTGCTCAGTTACGTTTCTGGGAAAAACCGCTATTGTTGCCAAAGGAATGTCGTCAAGGATAGTAATCAACAGCTTCCAATTACAGAGCACACAGTCTGCAATAAAATCGAAACCGTACCTGTGTTGCAAATCAACAAAACGCATTATCATAAATTAACAGCAAGACAAAAAACTTCGTGTTTGTTTCAGAAAGAATAAACGTCACTTTATTTCATCGTTCGTGACAATCAGACAAACTAAGATAATGGCAGCGATTATGGGTCGTACTGAGCTAGGGGTGAGGGAGTTTGGAGAAAGCGTTACTATACCAAATGACCCAAAAGCACGACTGATGTACTATCTGGACTGTATGTGTGTTGTACTGGACCTCAGTGATACAGCGAACCTAACACGACTCCGGTACGATGCTTCTTGTTGTAATAACCATTTACCTAGAGGCTGCAAGTGATTCTACCTTCTACCAGTGTAGATCATGATCTCCACTGTTTGCTTTTAAGGTAGTGTCTGTGTTTGGCTTAAATTTCATTCGCCTAAATGTTCAAAGGTTTTTACCTTTGCGTATAGATTGTATGTAAAACTACACGTTTTATAAAGATCTTATCAATCCGTAAACAAAACCAAAGTAAAAGATGATGCCAATGATTAAAAGAAGACATGGGACGGTAAATGTAATATGGTCACTTTTTGAGCAAGGTTAACAGTCAGGGATAACACACTATACTGAAAAGTTGTATTGCATTTTTACGACTATTTCTCCCATCAGCGAACCTAGTTTTAGGATTTTAGCTCACCTGAGCACGAAGTATTACGACTGCCCGCTATCCGTCACTTATCATGTGAACACTCCAGAGACCAAAACTGAAATCCACCCATCATGGAAATTGATGACAACGTTTGTCTTGGTGATCTCTAGATCCTGTTTGAAACTAGGTCACCAGGTCAAATAAAAGGAAGTTCTTATAAAGAATATAGGGTCCACATTTGAGCCCAAATATCATGAAAAAGGGTCAGAATTTTTGTCCCGGTGAACTGTAGACCGAAATTGAAAGTGGGCCACGTCGGATCAAAACTATGTTACTCGGTTTAATCGTAGATAAACCTTGTGAACCCTCTAGAAGCCACATCTTTTATCTAGAATCTAGGTCAAGTTCGAAACTGGGTTCGTGAAGTATAGAACAAGGTCACCTAGTCAAATCATAGAAAAAATTGTAAACACTCAAAAGGCCACATTTTGTACCCAATCATCACGAAAGTCGTTCAGAGTGTTTGTCTCGATTATTTTAAGTCGGGTTTTAAACTGAGTTACGTGGAATCGGAAACTAGGTCATCAGTTCAAATAGTAGGAAAACGTTTTGTACACTCTGAATCCACATTTGTACCAAGTCATCTTGAAAATAAGTAAAAATATTTGTTTTGAGGAATCCTACTAAAATAACAAACTGAGATCTATGTCAAGTTCTAAACTGGATACAGTAACGTAGTCAAAACTTAGGTCGCCAGGTTCGTTGATCTTTACAGTTTGATACGGTTCCCATGGAAACAGGGGACACACGTATAAAATACAGTAAAATATCGAGGCATAGAGGGTCACCCCTAGCTGTAAGCCTTGTTCAAAAATTGATGACAGGTAATAATTTTTATTATTTATGTATAATTGGCCTATTTTTGTAGTAATATTTTGTCTTATTTGATTGGAAAATGAAAAGACATTTCCAGAAATGTAAAGGTTTACGTACCTTCTATACATAAGAAAGATATTAACCGCTTTGAAACTGTAAACAAATGAAATTTCATCTTAACTCAGGCGCTACCTTAAGACAATATTTTTTTGTTTATTGAACACCCATTGTAACAATCAATCGTTCTGGCTAAATCAGAAAATGGACAAGTCAATTTTGGATTTTTTTCAGGAGAAGGGTTTGGCAGTCATGGTTGAGCTATCATTTAACTGTGGATAAAGTACACATTTAAAAGCATCTAAGCTAGACGTCTTGTAACCAAGATCATACTTTAACTTTGTGTTCAAAAATATGTAATGTCACGATTAACTAGCCACCTTGAATAGACCGTCAATTTGTTAGAAGTACAACGGGTATGATCACTCTCAGGGTGCCGTTGGTTTTCCTTGTATTTTGATTTACCCAGTGTCACTTTCCTGTAGGAAGTTCTCTCAAAGAACTGTCTATTTTGCTGGTCAGAAATCCGGAAGTAAGGCTGTGCAGCGAATGTAGTTTTGTCTTTGCTACATGCGAAGATTTGATGAGGACAATTTGTTTATACTTTATCAATGAGTTTATTGTCTACAGAAACTATGGTCAGTATTACCTGCTGTCCGAGACAGAGACGGATGCACTCGTTTCACTATGTTTCCTTCTGTCTCCAGATGAACTGAGTGGAAAAGTGATATTTCAGGTAATTCAGTTGTTTACTTAACAGTAATGCTAAACTTTTTCAAAGTGCAACCTCTATAGTGTAGGAATTTGGATCACGTCCTTGCGAACGCGGCCACAAAACGGTTATAATCAAAACGCAGAAAGCACTGTAAATCAAAGAAATTAGTGTTTGCTATTATTCATGGTCATTATGTAAATCATTAACACTCCCATACACTGACAAAAGGGCCGACAACTGATTTCACATATTTTCACATGTACCGAAATACATTACTGCAAATTTGATATCCTAGTTTTGTTTAAACAGACCATTTTCACTATCAACATCTATATACAAAATGTTACAGTAGTTACCGGAGTACTTTGGCAACTCGGCATGACACTACATCACGTTAATCATAATATGTTCTCCTCAAAAACGCCATGATACGAGGAAGATCGTGTGCTTTAGTCGGTTTTGAAAACCGACAAGTTAACGGTCAGCTTCGTAAGTAAAAAGACAATGTAACAGTGGAGTTACACATGTGTTTACTAACATTGTAGAACATGTGCACAGGGAAATAATCTGTGAATAAATAATGGGGTAACGGACTTTCTCGTTCGTAATTATTGTGGACTCTAGTTCTACGTCGCTGTACAATTATCATAAACTAACTGTAAACTGAATTGTTTAAATACATTACAGGACGATGCTATGTGTGGGGACAATAACAACTCTTTCTTTGAAATCAGCGCAGTTCAGCATAACCTGCTGCTGTCAGATACAATAATCATCGGCGGTCAACGACGACACGTGACTAAAATAATGGCCTTCAAACAAGACTGGCTCATCAGCAACTGGATGAGTCCCATGCAGCATTTTACGTCTCGTCTCGCGAGGATTGCCGCTGGGGGAGCACCTCCTCCCAACCGGGCTATCGAGTACAACACTCAGCCACAACCAACGTACAACAGGAGCGTCAGTAATGGTGACAGTTGCTGCTGCACGATTTTATAATTATGCCTTATCTGCAACAGGAACTGTTTAATACACTTATTAATAGTATAATATCACGGAAGTGCTAGTTTTAAGATTAATAGTATATCACACCACGCTGATCGAATCTTTATTAGTTTATTATTTTATAACATTATCATATTATTTAACTACTAACTTGATTTTTTCCCCGGGCTATTCTGATTTGCTCAACAATGTTTGTGCATTTTGCTTTACTTTTTCCTGCAGACATCTGACCAAGGACGATCGCATGTACAAAAATGTATAAATAAGGGATGGTATGAATGACAAGACTATATGTGTTTTCAGTTCTAGTTAATCCTCAGATAAACAGCCCAGTAAAGCTGCTGCTAATGTCCGGACGTTTATCACAGAGGATGATCGAATTAACACGTGTTTATGGGCATTTCGTTTGGCATTTTGACAGTTTACAGAAACGTATATGTCTCATAGGTGGATAAAGGCTGAAAGTACAAATTATACTTTGTTAAGCATTCCAGGAAGAGGATGGAACCGATCCACAGGGCCGGCATGCAGATATATCAATACCTTGTTAAGTCCAATAAGTGTTGATCGCTGTCGTTTACCTGGACTTCTGGATCAGTCATGCATTTCGGCTCCACATTCACCTATATACATGTATATACCTAGGAGCCTCCTAAACACGTACATTTCTTTTGCCTTTCTGCAGTGAATATTGTTTTGTTCCTATAAAATTGAAGTCAAACGTATACATATCAGTGCCTACGTTTCACGCGAAGACTTTCGACCGAACATTCACATGGACAAGCGGTCAATTTTTCTCTCTATAATACGTTCCGGGACATATACGGTTCAACAAATGTATAATACGAAAAATCGGAATCGTTTGAGCGTACTCTTTTGGTCGACCGTGACCTAAAACTAAAATGTCCTTGATATGACTAAAATGTTCTTCTTGCATATATACGGCTTGCGTGACAAAAACAAAACAATCAAGAGAGAGCCATGTACAGCATAATAATTCTACATAGATTTCTATTTCAGGTTAAATCAAAGCGTTGCAACTACTGGGATAAGTTGCAACGAAAATTCCGACCTGGGGGTCTCAAATCTTGGTCTATACTGCAGTATGTTTTGCTGTAATTTCTGATTTTTGATACTGGTTGAAAAAGTTAAGATTAAAAGCCTGCATGAGATTTCTCTTCGGCTATAGCTATTGATGTACATCTATTAAATATTGAACAATAAACACACCAAATAGACATCAGGACCAGAAGCAGTTCATTTACAAAGGCATAACTTATCAACAGAGAAAGACAAGACGTTGAATTATTTCCTATGCCAATATGGGTTGATGTGTAGTTTTTGAAAAGTAGGCGGTTTGCTGTTATAAAAGCAGATACCAGTAATATTTAACAATTAACTACTCAAACCATCACAGAGGTGACACAATCATTATCTGACAATATTAATTAAGTTATTGACTATCCACCTTATTTCAATATACATTTGTATATTTTTTTTCAAAATAGATTAACGTCTTCGTCCTTCCTTATTCATTTGAATTAAGAAAATATTTACTTTACACTAATTCCCATTAATTTCAATAGAAAAAATATGTTTTTTTAGCTTTACATGGGGTTTTATTTGAGAAATAATGCCATACTAAAGTCTAAAAAAGCGGTGTTCTTTGTAATGGTTGCAAGGGAAAGTTGTTTGCAAAAAAACTGGTTTGTTTATAGGAACTGTAGGTCAGTTTGTGTCAGTTGTGTAAATAGAACATTTAATCTTGAGTTTGTGTACATGTATTTGCAATCTTATAGATTTACATTACTAGAATAAACTTTTCCAGAATATAATTTCAAGTTATTCTTATCAAAGCTTATGCAGTGCACGGTGTCCCAGGTTAAGTTCCACAATTTTCGCTTACGATCCGGTATAAGTAATTGATGTGTCTCTTTGACAGTGCATGCAAATAAAACGTTCGCAAAGCTTGCAAGAATTGTGAATAAAAGTCACCTTACATATCAATGAAAAGTGCAGGCCTTGCTGTATTAAATATGGTGATGTTATACATTGTACTGTATGCGTCTGTAAAGTAAAATTCACAAATATTCCCCAGGGAATAATCAGTATAACTGTTTTTTTCTATTTAAAACAACTCTTTAATTAAAATTTTCGGCAATACTGCCTTTTTCAAGAAATTTGGCTGCCCTGTATTCGTAATTTAGTGCAGACAAATTTCTTGAAAAAGTCGGTATTGCCGAAAATTTGAATTAAAGAGTTAACTAGAAAAACAGTTGCTTTAGCAGGACTGCGAAGAAAACTTCCTTGCCGAGCTCCCTCCTTCGTTATTCTAAATTGTGTCTTGCAACTTTTACACTGTACATGTTAAGCGGACTGGTCCATTTTAGCTCACATGGGCACGGAAAGCTTAAGGTGAGCTATTGTGATCGTTTGATGTCCGTCATCTGTCCCCGACAGTCTGTTCACACCTGACCTTGTTTTAGCAATAGAGGCTACAACTTTCACTGCATCTTCATGAAACTTTGTCAGAATAACTGTCTTGATAAAATCTAGGTCGATTTTGATTAAGGGTCATTTAAGATAAAAAATCTGGGTCACCAGGTCAAATCATAGGAAAACTTTCTGTTTGCGGATGGTTGTATTTTTCATTGGATCTTCATGAAACTTTATCAGAATCTGTGTCTTGATTTATTCTAAACCGGGTTTGAACAAAAATAATCTTGTGTTAAAAACTAAGTCACCAGGTCAAATCATAGAAAAACCTTGTGATCTTTGTGAAACTTTGTCAGAATGAGTGACTTGATAAATTCAAAGATCAAAGTCGAATATTGTTCATGTCGGAATAAAAACTATGTCACGAGGTCAAATGCTAGAGAAAACTTGTATATGCAATAGAGGCTGATTTTTATTGTATTTTCGTGAAACTGTTGCAAAACGATTGACTTGTTGAAATCTAGGTCAAGTTCGAAGTTTTCACTGGATATTCATGAAACTCAAAATTACTATTCTGATAAAATCTATTGTCTTGAGTTCGAATATGAGTCATTGAAGATGGTAAACTAGATCAACTGGTCAAATCTCAGAAAAAAATCTTGTGTATGCAATAGAGACTACAGTTTTTATTGGATCTTCATGAAACTTGTTTGTTTCTGAGCTGAAGTAATGAAATTTGGACTGTTTTGCAAGAAGATTACAAAATTGTCCTCGGCTGACTTTGAACATGACCTTTTCACCTACTTCTTAGTATAGTTTATACTAATTCATTTAAGCTCGATTGTGAAGAAAGCATGAAGCTTTTAGAGTCACTCTCGATTTCGTTTCCTTGAAAAACCAGTACTGTAGTCATATGAGGAGGTACGGTGATCGCCCCAGTGGGGATCGAACCCGCAACCTCCGGATGAGCGGCAGACACCTTAACCTCTATACCATCGCATCCTATTCTTGTCTGCTGGAGCAATGATACTTTAATACTCAGGTTAGCGATATATAGGACCATCATTGCCGTCTTTTTATCTAGATATATATTACATTGTAACCTTGAATATACATAAAAGTTGAACGTGCAATTAATACACATCAAGTTTTTTCCCACGTTGACAACACCTGTCATTTACTTCCCGTTTATCTTGAAATATACTTGGATTCTCCTACGACGCGACGCTAAGCCTTTATAAAGCTGGAGGTGTACATAGTATGGTATAATATGCTGATCGTTACCTGCAGCAAAAGAGGAGCTTATTTTTTGTGGACACTGGATAGCTTCTTCATATACTAAGTACATGTTGATTCACATTCCGAAGCAATCTGTTGTTTTTTCAAGAATACTTTAGTACAGCCGGTAGTGATCTATGGTGTTTTATGGTTACCATTGTTCATTTTCAATCTTGCACTCGTGGAACAATTGTAAGACTACACATGTATACTGAGCACAGCCAATAAGAATTCCGTCAAACTGGGTTAAGACTGTTATCAGTTATACATAGGCTTACCAGGTCTTGCAATTTGGGACTCATCATTTGTTGTCTAATTATAGGTTGATCATGATAAAATTGAATGTGCAGTTCTACACTACACAGGGACATGAACGGGCCGTTTAACCGCAACGAAGAAAGCAAGTAACATATTAAGCGTATTTACAAATCTACCATACGGCCCTTTGTAACAACAAGAGCTGTCAATCACAAGTGACAAATGCCCCTGAAAGAGGTGTCTCACAGTCTGGGTCCTCTCCATGTGCTCATTAAATGTGCCATGTAATTTTAAAATCCTTCCATGTATGACAGAGTTACCATGCATACAGACTGAGTCAGTATTCCATCACTTTTAAACACTAAATATGACCTTGACCTTTGAGGTAGGGACATGGGTCTTGCACGCGACACATTAGCTTGATGTGCTGAACATTTTTTTTTTTTTTTTTTTCGTTTTTCAGTATATTTTTTTCATTACATCACTTCTTTATCACAACATATACAATCACATTTACATCAAATATCATCACAACAATAGAACAAGTAGGTGAATAACTGGAATGAAATATCCATCGGTATTTGACTTATATTTACTTTTTAATTTATGCAGCAGCATAACAAGTAATATCAATGTGAATTGTCTTAAAATATCGAAACACGCCAAGTTGGCGATACTTTCTGTTGTCGTTTTATGTTTGGTTTAAAATATTCTTTGCTAAGAAGATGGAAAATAAGAACGACAAAAATTTCTTAGGTAATATTTTGTATTCCTTATACTAAACGATCCTGATTGACCTTGACATTTGAGACAAGTAGGGAATCCGTAAGTTTTGTTTCAGTAAATAAATGAAGTTTTTTTGCTAGCGGCTGCTTTCTTGAGAATTTGAATTCATTACGGAATTTCCAAAGACCCATTTAGTTTCAAAAACTATTGTGTTTATAAGTTTGAGAAAGGTGATATTTTTTGTCCAGTTACTACTGTTTTGTAACATATATCAATGTTTTCAGTGTTATGTAATTGATGGATCAATTTTATTATTTCTCGCATGAATTTTAAAAACGGTTTTATCTTTGGACAATCCCAGAAGAGATGTTGCAAGGTTTCGGGCGGCTGATTCGACAACTTGGACACATACCGTTTGATTTTCCCATTAACTCTAATTTATGTTCTGTGAATATGACATTATGTAAAAATTTATATTGAAAGTTTCGCGCTTTAACTGAAGAAAAAGAATCATAGATATTGGACCAGGTATTTGTCCAGTCAATTGTACAGTTAAGCTTTTCTTGCCATTTAATTTCTGTTTGAAGGCGCTTCATGATGTGCTGAACATTTGTGCCAAATTATTTTTAAATCAATCAATGCATGAAAAAGTTATAGTCCTGACACAAATGTATGCATATATACAGGATTCCATATCCTAAAAGCTCTAAGTGTGACCTTGACCTTTGAGGTAGGGACGTGGGTCTTGCACGCAACACGTCGTCTTGATGTGCTAGACATTTGTGCCAAGTTATTTTAAAATCCTTAAATGCATGACAAAGTTATAGTCCAGACACGAATGTGTGCATATATGCATATATAGAGGAATATATTACCTTCAAGCTCTAAGTGTGACCTTGACCTTTGAGGTAGTGACGTGAGTCTTGCACGCGACACGTTGTCTTGATGTGCTTGACATTTGTGCCAAGTTATTTTAAAATCCTTCAAAGCATGTAAACGTTACAGTCCGGACACAAATGTGTGCATATATAAAAGATTCCATTACCTTCAAACTCTGTGTCCTTGATCTCTGAGGTAGGGACGTGGGCCTTCCACGCGACACGTCGTCGTGATGTGCTTGACATTTGTGCCACGTTATTTTAAAATCCTTCAATGCATATCAAATTTACAGTCCGGACACGAATGTGTAAGTGGGGACGCACAGACGGTCAGACGGATAGACGGGTGGACTGACGGACATACGGGTGGACTGACGGACAGACGGACAAACAGACAGACGGACGGTGCGATTTTAAAGAAAATACACAAATAATGGTAAAAAGTCATTTTCTGACAAACGTATACATAGGGTATAAAAACATAGTGTTGAACCAATCGCGACAAGAGATTCTCCTTTTTGTACTGTTCATGGCAACAATGAAGAAAGCGGTCGCGTTTAACAGACAATATATTTACTCCAAACTGGAAGTAACACGTTTTTAAAAGATACCATTTCTATAAAATCTTCAAGAATATTCTATTTCTCTTCGTTCCTGGTTTTTCGTCACGCGACTTCCGGTTCACCTTTCAAGTTTGAAACCATAAGTTTTCATTGGTTGAAAATATTCCGCTTTATATTTCGCGCACTGTGTCAAATTAGTGTATTTCGTATGTAAACAATGCTGATATGCCTGAAAGTAGCGTAACCTATTAACTTGTGGACAAGCAGGTACAGGAAATTTATTTACTGTAGAAGCAATTTTGAAACGTTATCATAAGCACAAAGTATTACTTCTATGCATAACCAGAGAGTTTAAGGCATTTGGTTGAAACGGAAGTCAGCAGTGACAGAAAATATCTTAAGAAAACGGAGATAGCGAAATTGCTCAATATTCTGAAGAATTTTATAGAAACGGTATTTTTAAAAGTGTTACTTACCAGCTTGGTAGATAAATATAATGTAAGATACAAAAGAGCTTTGTTCAATTGCTGCAATTCAAAATATTACGACTTGTTTGAAACGTTTAATACGTAATAATATGAACAGTGTATAGGGGGGTTTGTCAGAAAATGAATTTTAACATTTTTGTGTATTTTCTTTTCATGATAGGGTGTTATTTATGTATACTTTTGGTATTTTGTTAACATTACAGGGCAGTTCAGTACTCTGGTGCCAGTGTACAAAACTTATAAAATGTCACAACATTCTATTGATCCAAAGTTCAGTGCGTTAAGAACAGAACAGACCATTATAAGCCACGAGTGCTAAGAAATGTCCTTTCCAGGCTTCCGTTGTAATGCATTTAAAAATGTGTTTATATCTTAAACCCATGCTACCTTACATGCCATTAACTAGTAACGCGAAGTGAGGGGAATAACTGCGTATACATGTAGGTATGAAGTTGAATCAATATGGGTCACGTAGAAAAGTGTTTACTTCCGTGAAAAGTGTGGTCATGTAGAAAAGTATTTACTTCTGTGAAAAGTGTTTTCTTCCGTTTTCATCGGCCGATCTTCAATTGACAAGGGGTTGACAAAAGTTGGAACGTGTAAGCAGAAAATTGGACAATATCTTGAGGTAATTTTAATATTGCTTTAAACTAATATTTAAATGTTTTACATCAGCTTTACTGTCGATGTAAATGTTTTTTTCAAAACAGGGCGGTTGTAAGGGGGAAATCTATGTATAGTGTTTTCATCCGGATATCGGAGAAAACTGGTTTGAAATCAACACAATAACCTGTCTCCTTTAGAAAAAAATATATACAAAAACCTTCTATTTACAACATTGGAAGTACTGTAATGTTTATTGTATTTACAAAATCAAAAATCTAGAACAAGACATATTCAAAAGATCCGACACATAAAGTTTATTTATATGTTGCATCTAGTTTTAAAATTATAATTATAATAATTATCATTATTATTATTGTTATTGCTATTATTATTATTACCATTATTATTATTTTCAGCATTAGTTTTTTCCCAAAGTCAAGACGATTTCAAGATGGCGGTATCCGGAAGACGAGTACGAGGTTCAGCAATGTCTGACAGTTTAAGTAAAGCATCAGATGAAGACCCTGATACTTCCTGTCAGCCATGTTTGTTTGACGGAAATAATGTCACCGCCATAGGATACTGTCTGACGTGTGATGAGTACCTGTGCAAAACTTGTCTCCATCTGCATCGTAAACAATCTGCTACCCGAAATCATACTATTTTCCAAAATGATCAAATGCCAAACGGTCAGAGCAAGAGTCAAGAAAGCTATTTCGTGCCGTGCAAAGTTCATGCAGGAGAAACAGTTAAATTCTACTGTAATGTTCACGAAGTTGTAGGTTGTGGCGATTGTATGGTGCTGGAACATAAATCTTGTAAAGTCAACCTTGTGACAGATGTTTCATCTGATTACATTGGTGGACAAAAGCAAAGTGAACTCAAGGAATACGTTAACAAGTTCGAAAATAAACTTCACGAGACTAAGAAATCGTTCAAATTAGCTGATGATGAAATTGATGCTTGCCATGAAAAAGTCATTGCGGATGTAAAAGCATTTCGAAAACAGATAAATATGTACTTGGATAAAGTCGAAGCCGATATAATTGAAAAATCCACGACTGAAAAGAAAGAACAAGAACAGAAAATAGTCGAAATGAAAGGCATGTTAAAAGCAATGGAAGATGAAATAGCGGAGATCAATTTGAAAAGAAACAGTTGTGCTAAACAAAACAGTGCAGTAACTCTGTTTATCAATGATCACCTTGTTAAAACACAAATAGAAAATGTAGAAAATGCACTCGAGCGACTTCAAACTAACATCTTAGACAGACATTATGAGTTCCAGGGCAACGACGCTATCAAGCACCTCGTTCAGTCCGATTCACCTATAGGGCACATAGCAAAACGAGATCTAATAAGCTGCAGCGATAAAATCATGGAGATGGAAGCCACCTTTATCCAAACCATTGAAGTCGAAGGATGTCGTATAAGAGGATCAACCAATAGTCATCCTGGACACGTTGTCCTGGTTGACAATTTATCAAGTAGTGTGATGCTGTTGGATACCAAAGACATGAAGATTACTGCGTCTTTGACCTTGCCATACCGACCCTGGGATGTTACTCTTGTGAGAGGCAGTGATATGGCAGTTACAATTCCTCAAAAGAAAAGAATTTGCTTCATAGTCAAACGAAGTGGTGCATTGAAAGAAAGGAAAACGATTTCAGTCGACGGGGAATGCTACGGCATAACAAACATGAACAATAAACTGATTGTTTCTTACATAAACCCTTGCAAGATTGATATGCTAAATACAGAATGTAGAGTCCTGCAGACGATCGTTACTACAGACAGAGGGGCCGAACTATTTAGTATGCCGCGGTATATTGCAATATGTCCTTTAACAAGTAATCTGTACGTATCCGACTATGAAAACAATTCAGTAGCAATCCTTACAATAGACGGTCACCATCTTGCTACATTCACGGAAACCCATTCACCTCAGAGCCTTCTTGCGCTATCAGATGGAGCATTCATTGTAGCAAGTTGCGGTGAAGGACACGTGCAACTTGTTTCAGCAGACTTCAATATCAAGAAGATTTTAGTGAAGAAAGAAGATGGATTGCATGGGCCTATGTCCATCTGCTTTTCCAGACAGGAGAACAAACTTTTTGTCAGCAATGACAGCGGAAGTAAAATTAATGTTTACAAATTTACATAAGTGACACGTGTATGAACTTTCAGACATAATTCAAGTGAATGTTTGGCAGTATCAAGGTCTATATGGAACATTATATAGGGGATAATTGTTGAGTTTGGTGTAATATCACCTTATAATTGGAGTCATCTACAAATCGGCTACATGTAAAATCTGATTTCGTATTGCCACACTAGCATTTGGCAATCGTTTGTTTGGACAACGGAATTCTCTGATACTCCGTCGAAATCTTTTAGACATTTTAAATCTCTTCGCAGTGAAAAATCGTTGCACATGTTCATGTGCTGTTTAGTTGCTTTGGTTACATTTTTCAGGCGACATATCAACAGTCTGATATATTGTAAATGAAGAGCAGTCTTTCTAGAATAAATTATATTTTCTGTTTCTTTTGCAAAAAAAAAATCTAACTTTAGTGCATTTAGACAGCTTAGATAGATTTCATACCCAGAAGTGTAAACTTTATATTTCTAAATGTTGTATACATTTGTATACACACGAACATATTAAGAGTCAAGATGATAATTATAATTTTTCCTGATGATTTCTAAAAATAATTACTAAAACTTCATTACGATTGTTACATGTAATTGCTTGCATATATACTAGCATCCAGAACTGTTTAATATTAACAGTACATGCAATTTTTATGTTTACTTTAGCTACATTAAGTACTAAATTTATCCAGTTTACTATATAGTGACGTATAGGCCACCTTTGCCAGTATTTGACATTTTAAACGTGCAGTTGGCGTCTAAATGTAAAGCTGAAAAAAGAACAATCAACCGTTTTATGCTGGCTGTCATGAATGTATTTTAACCGATTAACATTTACAGCTTTTTGGCTTATATCGGCAAAATTGTCTCCATCGGGTTTATCGATTAAGCGTTATTGGTCAAGTAATGCCCATTGAAATATATAGGAG
The DNA here is from genome assembly GCA_022818135.1 of Saxidomus purpurata. NCBI lineage: Eukaryota > Metazoa > Mollusca > Bivalvia > Venerida > Veneridae > Saxidomus > Saxidomus purpurata. The sequence goes on along the minus strand of JAFMSR010000016.1, from coordinate 25,635,313 downwards.
AAAAATGTTTATCTTATCAAAAGGTAGCACAAATACTATCTGACAATATTTATAAAGTTACTGACTGTCAACCTTATTTCAAAATACAATTTGTATATTTTTTTTATCAAAATAGATTCACGTCTTCGTCCTTCCCTATTCATTTGAAATAAGTAAAAAAATTTTTAATTTCAATAGAAAAAGATGTTTTTTTTAGCCTTATATGGGGTTTTATTTGAGATATAATGTCATACTTAAGTGTAAAAAAGCGGTGTTCTTTGTAAAGGTTGTAAGGAAAAGTTGTTTGCTAAAACCATGTTTGTTTACAGGTATTGTAGGTTTGGAAGGCGCACGGTTGTCAGTTGTGTAAATAGAACATTTAATCTTAAGTTTCTGTAAATGTATTTGTAATCATTTTATATTAAAGTGATAGATTTACATTTCTATAATAAACGTTTTTAGAATATAATTTAAAGTTATTTTAAATTGTGTCTTGCAACTGTTACAGTTTACCAGTTTAGAGTACTGGTCCATTTTAGCTCACATACGCACGAAATGCTCAAGGTGAGCTATTGTGATCGTTTGATGTCCGTCATCTGTCTTCGATGGTCTGTTCACACTTAACCTTGTTCTTGCAATAAAGGCTACAATTTTCACTGCATATTCATGAAACTGTGTCAGAATAACTGTCGTGATGAAATCTAGATCGATTTTGATTATTGGTCATCTCGGATGAAAATCTGGATCACCCGGTTAAATCATAGGAAAATAATGTGTATGCAACAAAGGCTTCTTTTTTCAGTGGATCTTCATGATACTTTTAAAGAATGTGTGTCTTGATACAATATTATGGATCATCTCAAGAAATAAACTAGGTCACCAAGTAAAATCATAGGAAAACATTTTGTTTGCTATAGAGGTTGTATTTTGCATTGGATATTCATGAATCTTTGTCAGAATATGTATCTTGATTTATTCTAAACAGAGTTTGAAAGTGGATTATCTTGGGCTAAAAACAAGATCACCAGGTCAAATCATAAAAAACATTGTGTATGCTATAGCGGCTGTATTTTTCATTAGATCTGCGTGCATCTTTGTCAGAATGAGTGTCTTAATAAAATCTAAGTCAATTTGAAAATAAGTCATCTCGGTTCAAATATAAGGTCAAAATCTTAGAAAAGCCTTCTGTATGCAAAAAGGCGCATTTTCATTAGCGACACTTTTGTATGAGTAGAGACTGCAGTTTCCATTGGATCTTCATGAAACTTATTTGTTTCTAAGCTGCAGATATGCAATTTGACTGTTACGCAAGTAGATTACAAAATTGTCTTTGGCTGACTTTGATCATGACCTTTACACCCATTCCTTAGTATAATTTTTATTAATTTATCTAAGCTCGATTGTGAAGAAAGCATGAAGCTTATAGAGTCATTCTCGAGTCCACGACCTGGAAAAAACAGTACTGGTATCACATGAGGAGGTACGGTCGTGGCCCCAGTGGGGCTCGAACCCGCAACATCGATGGTGAGCGGCAAACACCTTAACCTCTACATCACCGCTTCCTACTTCTTGTGTGCTGGAGCAGTGACACTTTCGTCGTCAGGTTAGCAATATGTATATAGGACCATCATTGCCCTCTTTTTATCTAGATATTTAATAGATTGTAACCTTGAACATTCAAATAAGTTAAACGTGTAATTGATACACATCAGGCTTTTTCCCACGTTGACAGCACCTGTCATTTACTTCCCGTTTGTTCTGAAATATACTTTGATTCTCCTACGACACGACGCTAAGGCCTTTATAAAGTTGGAAGTGTACATAGTATGGTATAATATGCTGATGGTTACGTGCAGCAAAGAGGAGATTAATAAATGTAGAGACCTGATATATTCTTCATATACATGTTGATTTATCTTAAATTTCAATACCGCGTTTGCCTAAAAGCTTATTCATTTTAACATTGTGTGAGATGCAATGGACAAGCGTGTCGGCATGCAGTCCTAGGATAGTGTAGGAAAAATTATCGATGAAATCCCTGTTTCGTCTTAGTCCCAAAATCTTTTGAAATCTTTACGTAGTATACCAGGAATACTCTATAACCGTTCCAGAGTATACTAATAAAATGACCCGAAGCAATCTGTTTTTTTTTTTCAAGAAGATTTTAGTACAGCCTGGAACAATTGTTAGACTACACATGTATGCTGAGCAGAGCCAATAAGAATTCCGTCAGACTGGGATAAGTCTGTTATCAGTAATACAAGGGCTTATCAGGTCTTATGTGTTACCCTTTCATTAGTTGTCTAAAAGATTGATCATGATCAAATTGAATGTGCAAGTCTACTCTACACAGGGACATGAATGGGCCGTTTAACCGCAGCTGAAGCGCGCGTGAAGAAAGCAGGTAACATATTAAGCGTATTTACAAATCTACCACATGGCTCTTTGCAACAAAAATAAAGGTAACAAAATATAAAAACGATAAAACCAGATGATGATGATGATGATGAATGTTACATGATGAATTTTGTACTAGTAATGAGATAATGATGGTGGTGATAACTTTTAACATTCATATAAAGAATTTATCTCAAACCAATCGGTGACAACAGAAACATCGAATATATTCTTGAATTCTGTGACCTACCTGGATCATTAAAATACATACGTTTGATATTTTTGAAGTAAACTGACTCCAGTATACAAAAGACTTGTCAATCTAAACTGTTTTTAAAAGTTTGGAATACAAAACTTCAGGGCATATTGGAATGAAACGTGTATGGTAAATGTTTAATTGAACCCTCTCGCAAGTCATATCTTTCATTTTGATAGAGATATCTCTTTCACGAGAAAATATATCTTTGTATCATGGCACAGAAAGATATCTCCTGAACTTTTAATGAAGAGATATCTCTTCTACTCACAGAGATATTTTTAACATCATTTGAGAAATATCTCAATATCAAAGTTACAGAGATATCTGATATATCTCAAAGTGACAGGGCTATCGCTGCCAGTGAAAGAGATATCACTTTTTGAAAGAGATCATGTTATGCTTAAGAGATATCCTTGGAACTGCATTAGATATATGAAAAAACTTTTGACATGTGTGTTGTTTTTTTTTTTTTTGTTGTTGTTTATTATTATTTGTTATAATTATGTTAATTATTATGACTACTTTGTTGTGAGTTTTTTGCATTTTTAAGCAATTTAACAAACAAGTCACGGATGCAAACAAATGTCCTTTCCAGGCTTCCATAGTAATGTACTACCCTAGTAATGAGAAGGTAGGTATGACGTTTAATCAATATCAAAATGGGTCAAGTACAAAAGTGTTTTCATCCGTGAAAGGCCGTTTTCATCGGTCGATTTTCAATATACACGTACATGGAGTTGACGAAAGTTTAAATTTGTTAATAGAAAATTGGACAATTTCTTGAGGTAATTTTATTCTTGCTTTAAACTAATATTAAAAGGTTAACCGATGTTTTACAACAGCTTTACTGTCGATGTAAATGTTTTTCAAAGCAGGGAATGGGTTGTTAAGTTTAAAATCAGGGTATATTGTTTTCATGCGGATTACGGAGAAGACTGGTTTGACATCAACCCAATAAACTGTCTCCCCTAGAAAAAATAAATCCAGTATTTACGACAGTGTTCGTTTAATTTGGAAGTACTGTAATGTTTATTGTATTTACAAAATAAAAAGTCTAGAACGTGTCAGTACAAGATATATTCAAAAGAATCGACAGATATAGTGTGTTTGTATGTTGCATCTCATGTCACCCTTTCTACATAGGAATCGCTTTGTCGGTCGGAACGTCCGTCACAAAAACTAGATCTTAGCTATAACTCTGCCATTTCTTAAGATTTCTTCGTCAAACTTCCATGAAAAGGGTCGTGATGCCGCCACATTTTGTAGGTCAATATACTGAGTTTTCATTTTTAGCTCGACTTTTCGAAGAAGAGGGGAGCTATCCTGCTTGCCTCGGCGCCGGCGTCGACGTCGGCGTTGGCGTCTGTGTTGGCGTCACACCTTGGTTAAGTTTTTCGTACCACCCCGCTTTATTTCAAAACTATGAGAGGTATGGCTTTGAAACTTACCATGCTTGTTTACCATCATAACCTACATCTACAGACAAAAGTACATAACTCTGTCAAGATTTTTGACAGAATGATGGCCCTTTTTTTACTTAGAAAGTGTATTGAGCTTGGTTAAGTTTTTCGTACCACCCCACTTTATTTCAAAACCGTCAGAGGTATTTCTTTGAAACTTACCATACTTATTTATCGTCATTACCTCCATCAACAGACAAGTGTACATACATTGATTATGGGTAAAATCCTCTTATTGACTTAACCTTTAAGATGTTACTTTGAAACTTTGAATGCTTGTTTACATCATTACCCCCCCCCCCCCCCATCTGTAGGCAAGAGACAGTAACTCTTTCAAGGATTTGCTTTTAAAAAAGGCCCTCTATTGACTAGAATCTTGGTTAAGTTTTTAACTTTTAACTTTTTGACTAAACTCTTTGAGATATTACTTTGAAAGTTGGAATATTTTTTTGCCATCATGATCCCCAAACATAGGCAGGAGAATGTAATTCTGTCAAGGATTTTTTAAATTATGGCCCTTTTCTACTTAGAAACTCAGTTAAAATTTTCATTCTTGTACACTTGTTGACTTAACCATTTGAGAAATTACTTTGAAAGTTTGAGTACTTATGTACAATTATTTTTTGACACCTGTCTGCAAGCAAAAGAAGATATTGTGAAAATGTTTCTTGCTTTGTACTTAGAAATAATAAGTATTGTGCGCCATTAATTGTCAAAGTTTTGTTTTACTGGCAAGCACTAAAAGTCGAGCGCACTGTCCTACTGATAGATCTTGTTGTACTAAGATTTTATAACGAAATTATTTGTTATTCTGACAAAGTGTAAGAGGGCGAAAAAAGTGTTCTACTAAACACTCATCCAGTTTTATTTTTATTATTTTTATTGTTTTTTTTTTTAATTTTCAATAATAGTTTATTTCCAGAGTCAAGCCGATTTCAAGATGGCGGTATCCGGAAGACGAATACAGGGTTCAGCAATGTCTGACAGTTTAAGTAAAGCCTCTGATGAAGACCCTGATACTTCCTGTCAGCCATGTTTGTTTGACGGAAATAATGTCACCGCCATAGGATACTGTCAGACGTGCGACGACTACCTGTGCAAAACTTGTCTCAATGTGCATCGTAAACAATCTGCTACCCGAAATCATACTATTCTCCAAAATGATCAAATGCCAAACGGTCAGAGCAAGAGTCAAGAAAACTATTTCATGCCGTGCAAAGTTCATGCAGGAGGAATAGTTAAATTCTACTGTGGCATTCATGAAGTTGTAGGTTGTGGCGATTGTATGGTGCTGGAACATAAATCTTGTAAAGTCAACCTTGTGACAGATGTTTCAGCTGATTACATTGGTGGACAAAAGCAAAGTGAACTCAATGAATACATTAAAAAGTTCGAAAATAAACTTCACGAGACTAAGAAATTGTTTAAGTTAGCTGATGATGAAATTTCTGCGCGCCATGAAAAAGTTATTGCTGATGTAAAAGCATTCCGAAAACAGATAGAATTGCATTTGGATAAAGTCGAAGCCGATATAATCAAAGAAGCCATGACAGAAAAGAAAGAACAAGAAAAGAAAATAATGGAAATGAAAGGTGTGTTAAAAGCAATGGAAGATGAAATAGCGGAGATTAATAGGACCAGAAACAGTTGTGCTAAGCAAAATAGTACTGTGTTCATCACCGAACACCTTGCTAAAACACAAGTAGAAAATGTAGAAAATGCACTCGATCGACTTCAAACTAACAACTCTGACAGGAATTATGAATTCCAGAGCAACGACGATATCGACTACCTTCTTCGGTCCAATTCTCCTTTAGGACACATAACGAAACGAGAGCTGATAAGCTGCAGCGATAAAATCATGGAGATGGAAGCCACCTTTATCAAAACCATTGAATTCGAAGCATGTCGTTTCACAGGATCAACAATTTGTCCCCCTGGATATATTGCTGTGGTCGACAATCTATCAAATACTCTGAAAATGATAAATAGCAAGGATATGAAGATTACTGATTCTTTGACATTGTCATATAAACCATGGGATATAACTCTAATCAAAAATAATGAGTTGGCGGTTACAGTCCCGGATCAGAAGAAAATTCAATTCATTGTCCAACGAAAAGGTACACTGAAAGAGATAAAAGCTTTTGAAGTTGAAGGAGAGTGTTACGGTATTTCAAATAACGATAACAAACTCATTGTTTCGTATTTGAAGCCTTGCAAGATTGAGATTCTTAACACAGACGGTAGAGTACTTGAGACTATCGTCTCTGCAGAAAGAGGATCTGAACTCTTTGACATGCCACGATACATAGATGTATGCCGTTCTACAAGTAATATATATGTATCAGACTACAACAAGAAAACAGTAACAATCCTAACTCTAGATGGCCACCATCTTACTACATATTGCGACAAGAGTTTGGGCTCACCTCAGAGTTTGGTTGTATTGAAAAATGGAGCATTTTTCATGGCGAACTATGGCGTGGCAAGTATTTCACTTGTTTCTCCCGACTTCGGTAAGAGAAAAACTTGTCTTGCACAAAAAGATGGTCTTAAATGGCCTTTCACTATTCGTTTTGTCACTCAGGAAAATAAACTGTTTATCAGCAATAACAACGGAAGGAGGATAGATGTGTTCCAGTTCAATTAGTATAGAGAGCGAAGGTGTCGGCTATGTTCACATCATTATGGTTCCAACCGATACATTACCTTGAAAAATTGCAGCCGTTATTATAGTATGATTTGAATCTTAGTGGCGATAATGATTAGATGAGTGTAAAGTTGTGCAATACCAGGCAAGGGTTTGTAGAAAAATCTGCATTATTGAAATTCTAACATTAGTTGCATTTAGATAATTTAGAAAGATTTCATACCTATGCCAGGAGTGTAAAATTCTTATACATAAAATTTATTTTTATATTTTGTATACATTTGTACATACACGTAAATATAAAGAGACATGTATATAATTCAATATTTTTTCCTCATGATTTTTCAAAACATACTAATATTTCATTAACATAGTTACATGTACTTGCGTGCATAGATACTAGCATTCAGAAGTGTAGACCATGATTAAGATTGCATGCAATTTTTTATGTTTACGTTAGATAAATGTAAGTACTAAATTAATACAGTTTGCTATAGTGACTTATAGGTCACCTTTGCTGGTATTTTATATACATGTTTGTTGAAAATTACATAATGGTTTACGCGTGTACATAAATCACTACAATAAAGGATTTATTGCTAACATACTATTAATTTACTTATTTATTACCTAATGGACAAAATTAGTCACAATTTCAATCGATGATCAAACGGGAAATATCCCTGAGTAATCTATCTAAACAATCACACTGATTGAAAACAGCACAAGTTGGCTTTTCAAAATTTCAGTGCATTAAGTTGCAAATTTTAAGTTAGTCGTTCAATGTCTGGGATGTGTCTGGTGTAAATTTGTATGTCTGTTTTCTTTCACATTTGCGTGTGAACGTTTCAGAGGCCGCATATTTTATAATCAGTTTGTAATATTTGTCTTCATGATCTATAGGTTAAGATCAGAACTGGGTTACATGGATTCAAAAAAGACTAAAGCCACCAAGTCAAATCAAAGGAATGTCTGGTTAGCGTCCTGTATGTCGCATTACCCAAATTATCATCAACTGTTTATCCTAGTGATTTTTAGTATAAAGCAGAGGAACAAGAACTTAAAACTAGGACAGTCATCCAGAAACCTTATGACTACTATCGAGGACACAATAAGTACCAACTCATCATAAGAAATCATCAGACAGGTCGAGGCCGAAGCTGAAATAGATGGAACCAAATTTAATTCACCAGTTCAGATCCAAAGAAAAATCCATGAGCACATGTTCTGTCTAATAACTATGGAAATTGGTCGGAAACTTTGCCTTCACAGACTTTTGTGAATGCTTAAGTCACAAACACGGACCTTTTGGAAGACTGGTTTGACAAAGATTCTATCAAGAAAGTTGAATGAATGAAAATGATTCAAGACCGCACCGTCAAAAAATAAACCCTAACCCTAGCCCTAACCCTATATACGGTCCTCACCGAGGACCTCCAGCGGCAGGTTCAGGTAATACTAGGAACCTGCTACCGAGGACCCATCAAAATAACAATACTATACATCATTACAGCACTCTAATTTGCTTCGGTATACCTTGTGACATTAACCAATAGATACATAAAAACATTAAAAAAAAAATTTAAATGTTACCATAGCAACAAAATTTTTTCCATTTTTTTTTTTTTTTACAATTCCTTGATAGTTGGCTTTACGCCTGGGGGGCAAGCGCCCTAGACCCCCCGCTTAAAGAAAGAGGACACCCACCAGGCCTTCCGAGCCGAGAGTTGCGTCGCCGCTCACTCCGGAGGCTCCCAAGGTCGCCTCCTGACGAGCCGTAACGGCTCATTGATACTAAAATAAAAGGCAATAGTAACTTAGATAATTTATTTACAGCCAGCAAGTTTGCAATGCTAGGCACAAACATCATTTTAAAACCTTAATACCGGTTCGAATCCCAGTTTATATTGTCACAGCAGATCATTATGCTTTTATAATGCTTAGCCTAAGCCAAAAGTCATAAGTCAGAAGTCATAAGTCAAAAGTAAAAAAACACCCGTAAGTCGAAACTCAAAAGTGGCCCTCCACGGCTTCCATACACAGCTGCTGTATTGGTGTTTATTTTATGACATCTGACATTATCAGTGCAAAATCAATCTTAGCGCAAAGTTGGATTGTACTTCTGACTGTTTGTATAACGATATCTTTTTACGTCAGATCACAGCTTGAAACATACATGAATCATCTTGAGACAAAACGCTTTGTCCTTTAATAATGATCCGTTAAGCGATGGTTCTTCGTCATAAATATTTTCAAAATGGACGTACGTACTTCTTTTTTTAAAGATTGTTTCAAAAAGTGATTTCATGATTGTATAACAAAAGAAAAAATACAGATTACTGTACCAAAATAACAACACCTGTGTTGAAAAGTGTGAAATTACCTCCATAAACAACAGAAATCGTAATGACTTCAAAACTGATCCTTTCAGGCAGATTATTTACCGGAATACACCTCTAGATTACCCAAAGACACCCATAAACGCCTAAACATTGTTACAGATGTACTCATACAAGTTTTAATATTCATATATCAAATCAGAAACATTTTGCAGTGTTGCAAAGAACTGGAGAACATTGATGAGCAGTTGCAAATAACTGGAGAACATGTATGTATCTTTATCCGAGGGAAGTATCCGCGGCTGATAAGTAATTGAACCGTTGCATCTAGCATTTCCACGTGCTTTACATAAATAAATCACATTTCGACATTTCGACGTAGGTATAAGGACATTATGCCTTATTCCAATAAATTATCTGATACCAAAGAGCAAACAAAAGAAATGAATTCTTTGCGGCGCCTTCGCAACAACTATTTTCTTATTATAACATTAAACGCGTATCACTATTCAGTCACTGACAGTCTATTTTAAACTTCGGTTTAACTAAGTTCTATTGACATCCACTCTGTGTTAATTGCTGTCAGTGTCTGTTTTCTACATTTCCTAACTAGTACTGGAAACGAAAAATGTCTGTTGTTAAAGTTTTGGTCATATTTTGCCGATGACATTCCTTCTATGACCATTTCCTCCTATGACCATTGTGCCATAAGTGCGTTGTTATGACAGGTTTTAATCAACCGCAATCATCGGATTTTTTCTCATAAGAAGCATAGACAGGATTTATGTAGCATTTTAATATTGGAAGGGAATTCCACAACAATCGGCTGTCTGTGACAACAGTATGTGGCTTTTTTCTAAGTTACTTTTGACCACTTTGGACCAATCAAATGTTTTTTACGAAACTGTATTTTAGATTTCACACTGGCAAATTAAATAGTTCATTTCCCCTAATCACGGTTTTCTATGGGATACGTATCAAGTGTGATCGGAATAGGTTTTAAGTGAGAGAATAACGCGCTTTTGTAGATGATTTTTTTTCAATTCAGACTGCTTTAATCTTTTTCGAAGAGGCTATTTTATTGGCACCTATATTTTAACAGTGAAATTATGAAATATCTGAAAGAACACTTTACTTCCAAAGTCAACAATTACGCAAGGAAAATGTATCTCATTTTGTCCTACATTGAAGTTATTTAGGAATAGTAACACAAGGTTTCCAAATAAACAGCTGTTGTCAAAAAACATACATGTATGTATATTATTTAGAGAATGGTACAACAGCAGCCACTATCAGAACTCAGTTGTCAGTAAGTGCCAGTGCTCTGCGGTTGTCTGTACTGTATGGCACGTGCAGGCTGTGCTCGACTTCCGGTACCTGCATCAGCAGCGAGGTTTCTCGCGAGACGTGGAGCGAAATGTTTCATGGGATCTATCGAGAAGGTCAGCAGCCACTGGCGTGTACAGAACATGATCTTAGACACGGTTCTACGCTGGCCACCTATGACAATGGAATCGGACACCAACAGATTTCGTCTGACGGCGCTGATTTCGTATAACGTGTTGTTTCTATTTCCACACATGGCAGCATCCTGAACTAAAATTCTTTAGGACTCCCGTCCGAATAAAGATCTCCACTTCACATAATAGTAAATACAATGAAATATGTGTATTAAGACAAAAAGATCACTACAGTGGTCAGCAAAGACCGCAAAACACTTTCCCTGATAGTTCACAGGTTTGAGTGTAAATTTAAATATAGCTCGATGCATTTAGATGTTCTTAGTCTTGTGAATTGAATTACTCGAAGAAAATGAAAAGGCTGTTTGCATAGACTGTTTAGAAACTATTTCTGATTTAATACCTGAAAAAACGACTTTTCCGAGAAGCACCTCCGGAGAAAGAATGATACATAAAGCTGTTAGACTGTCTGTTTCAGCCTCCGACAGGAGATAGCGTTCCCCGAAGTTTATGTTAAAATTCAAAGCTCTAAGATGATAGGGCGACTGTTTTCAAACAACAAATATCATTGTAAGCTTGATTTACAGCAAGAGATATTTGTGGAAATCAAATTCCTCCTTGATTGCTTTATTATAAGATAAACTGAACCCATGTAGAACTACTTTTATCGTTTAGACACGACGGGTGTACGGAAATACAATACAATACAGGGTTATCGAGTCGTGTGTGCGGAGCACGAGTATGATCCGACCGCCAGCTTCTATATCACATAGCTTTTATTATATACTTTTGGGTACTAGCCCACACTAAACTAGTTCACAAGTCCCACAATGAACATAAACAAAATTATAGATAAGTAGGCAATAACATTTTTTTAAAGTACTTATAATGGTTCAAAAGATGATAAATGGTTGAGATTGTTTATGTTATTATCAGGTTAAAAGAAAATAACCTGAGTCTCGAAAGATTTTCCGTGTCGCTTAGATCCAAAACGGTGCACATACAATTTAGATAGTACATGAGGCGAGCCTTCGGGTTGTTTGGTACTGTAACAGACTTTCCGATCCTCCTAACTCCAACCCCCCCCCCCCCCCCGGCGGGGGGGGGGGTTTTCCAAAAAGGGGGGGGGGGGGGGGGGCCCCGGGGGGACTTTTAAGGTGCAAATTTTTAAAACAAATCACTTTTTATTGATACATGTATGTTCACCTCCAACGTTTCCTATACAATGCAGTCGTGGTTCTGCAAAAGGAAAACTAGTACATTTGAATCACTTGTTGAAAGTATCACCCATTATATAACATGTACAAAAGGTTCAAAGGTCATTGCCGAAGTGAGGCTAGGGTCTTGGGGCAACTATCATCGTGTCTGAGTTGCACAGGGTTTCTATAACGCCTCCTAAGGCTTCTAGTCTTAATTACCTGTATTTATTACCACATCATCTATCGACTGTATTTTTTCTAGGAGTTTGACAATTCTAACAGTATTTCAATATTTACAGACGGACATTTTACTTAACCATCGTTCCTTTGTAAACCTCTATCCCTTCTAGTTGAAGAAATTGCACACCTTTTCATTCAAAGATGTATAGTCTGTAGTGGTGCTCGAACCTGACTACTGTTTAGTGGATTATGCGAGGCAGTACACTTATTAAGACACATAACAACAAATATTATGATAGATGTGATGGCAAGGACAACACTGGGATAAGTAAGGCATGCGTCACAGAACGCTTTTAATGTGATTGGCCAATGTTCCAGGTTAAGATCTAACATTTGGCGTAAAGTCCTACAAAAATTTGCATCCGATCGTGTGCCAGTTGCTGTAGCTTCAAAACAAGAAAGTATGTCAACAGATCGAGGTCAAGGTCATCCCAAGTAAGCGTTGAACATAATTCATGGGTAAAATTTCATTTCTTTGGCTTCGTAAACAAGAAAGTAGGTCAAAGCGGTTGGCAAATTTTGATACAATGGGCATAAAGACAGTCATGGGTGAACTGCTCCTTTTCACACATAGCGACATTTTGGCATATGAGTAAACTAGTTTTATTTATGTGACCATTTTCTTTTTTAATTTATTAATATTCTGAGCAGTGTTATTTCAAATACTAATTATAAAAAAGTTGATACAAAAAACAAAACAAAAACCTCCAAATTTTACGACTGTTTCAATCTATTTTCGGCATTTATATACGGCGCAATTTTGTATTATTTTGTTAATTTTGACTGTAGTCTGGATATCACTATAACCAGAATTATATCACCATTTACACTGGAAATTACCAGCCGTATCGTTTACCTATGATTTCAAAAAAGTGTTCATTATGCGGTCGGAAGTAATTTTTCAGTTTTTCTTTGGTAGCTTTTGTCATCTCTGGTTGCTTTACTCTGCCTCTCTCATTACTGTAACAAAAAGCCTTCTGCTGATGCTTGATACAGTAAAAGCGTTTGTCTGTATTGTAGACAAAATTGTCTTCTGAAATGTTATGCTGAAGTCCCAGAAATGATTCTACGCGTTTGAGAACCGAGTATGGACTGTTTTTAAACTCGTCTAACTCAATAATGAGAATTTGATCTAGCGTAAAAAATTTAAGATAACTCATCATTGAATCATCATAGGATGATAGATTAACTTCTTCAAAGTTCTTATCAATTTCACCATTCTTGAGCAGAAGTTTCCTTTCGATTGGCGGTAGTTTCGATAAGTTCTCGCCGCGTCTATCGATGGTTCGTTGTCTGTAAGAGAATGTAAACCCTGATATAAGTCTTTCGATTGGTTGACGCACTAGTACTATAAGTTTCATTGTTTTGTTAAACTTATGAATTCGTCGTGCCGCTTGCGGACTCGAAAAGTACCAAGGGTATTTAGTCACAGTTATCTGGTCTGAGTAACTGCAAGGCATCTTATTTCTGTACCATTCAGTACCGTTAGAGTTCTCACTGTAATGGCTTTTACTAAAATATCCTAGTTCATACGGGTCTCTTTTGATGACTACATTAGGGTGCAAACTCATAAAGTCAATGAGTTCTCTAGTACCTGCCTTTTTGACACCGATGATGATACACTTTGGAACTTTTTTCTCACACATTTCATTTTCTGGATGTTTGTACTTCGTCTCGGCTCGAACCTTCCGTATGATTGTATACAGGCATTCATCGCCATACGTAAAGAAAGAACTCGCGTTCTTATGCTGATTTGAAGATAAACATAAGTCATGTAAAGCTTTTGATTTGAAATTCAGTTTCCTGTGTATTCGTGGTTTTCTTTGCACTTTTCCATGATTTTTCCATCTGTTGTTGCTTAGACTGGTATGATTTCTTAAAGGTTTTGTTTGATTTATTTCTTTGTCAATTAGATCATGTTTCCCAGTGACAGAATCGTCTGTAACTTTACCGAAAACAATTGGCCTCCATTCTGACGAGTTCGAGAATGATATGAAGATGACCAGACAACCAATGAAAGCAGCCAGGCATACTTTTTTTCCGTCCATTTTGTGGAAAACCTATTGACTTTGAATCTTCTAGAACATGTTGTCAGCGACCTGTGAATGAGGAAGAAAATATGTGCATGTAAAGTAAATGTTTGAAATATGAAAAATACGATAGTACCCCGCCCTCATAATTATATTTTATAATTGTACCTTAAAAATGTAAAAATTGTACACTAAAAATGTTCTTTTACAAATCTAAAACTAAAAAAAGGTCTGAAATTGTCACAAATTACGCCAGTCATACTGTAATCAGACCACCTGATCGTCGGTAATGGTCCAAGAGATAAACCACTTTTATTGACCTTTTGAGCATGGGAAAAAAATTACATCATCACTTTCCTCAATATATGTACTTTATGGAAACACTGTTTGTTACGCCCATACCCGGGAGAACGCCCTATAATTCAAGATGGCCGCCAAGATGGCCGCAATTTTTCTTGAAAATTACCTGTTTAAGTAATTAAGGGCAATGACAGTAATAAAAAACTTTTAAGTTTCTATTTGTTTGCGTTTTGTATTGAAAAGTAACTAAATGTTTTGGGGGTTGACAGAACCTTTATGTTGTATATTTGTGGTTGATTTTACTAAGAACTAGTAAAAATAGAAACTTAAAGTTTATGATTACTGTTACAGACGAAAAGATACGCGACTGTTCCACTACCTACTTCTAACTATTTTTCTGTCCTTTAAGGAAAACAAAGTATTATGTTTTCCGATTGAATTGCTGTAATATTATAATACATGTGGATATTCTTCATCAACAGTAATAAGTAATTGAAATTATTCATGCAAACATATTTCAGATTCTATCAATTTCCTTTATGAGAACTTTAGGTAAAAAAAGTTAGTCCCGAAATAGTTGTATTTCTCATTATTTGAACACATAAAAAAGTAAGAAAAGGATCATATAGCATAGGTACATTTGGCAATTAGTTTTGACATGCAGGCCTTTTTTCAGGAGTAAGCATACCGTCGTTCTGTTCAGTCCCCTTAAAGAGAGTTGTAATTTTGTCTGGTTTATTCTACCATTTTAAATGAAAAGATCCTAAAAAAGAACTCAATCCTGATGGTAGCGATAGAATGGCAGACTCGTCGGTATGAGTCCTAGCTCAACGATTCCCAAATTTGACACGATACTGATCAGAACCCCAGATACAGTCAGCGAGAATAGTTTATACAGTATAGCTCTGCCATTCCGATCCCTTTAAAACCTAAATGGTCACAACCGTCCGATATCGAGCTTCAATCGATATATTTCAATCTCGCAGACCGCATACAACTGCATTCTAACACTGGACGACTTCGGGGAGATATCAACTCAATTTCAGCATAATTGGTCCTATTTTCTCAACGTGTAAAACTACTTGGCATGTGTCGCCACTTTGAACTGGCCAAAAAGAAAAGTCCTTGCAATTCTCATCCAGTCAATTTCACATAAAGCCGCCTTTGACTTCTCACCGATTGAATCCGAACGGTATATGAAAGAGATGGGTAGCTATATTTCATAGGAAAATTCCTGTCAACTTTTATCTTTATGCAGTAAGAAGGCGTTAAATGTCTCAGGGTGAGAACAATGTGCACCCTGACCGGGACGCGAACCCGAGACCTTCGCTTACAAGAATAACAATTTATACAATAATACTTTATATGGCATCAAATATTACGCAACATTTATAGCTGGCAGTGATGTTCTAACCGTAAGTGTACATTTCATAATTTCCAATCAGTGCATATATACAACAGAATGTGTTTACAGAGAAATGTTTAAGCACTATTAAAATAATACACAAATTGCTTACTATATTTCCTCTATTTTCTTTAATGCGAAATGTATGTATCAAGTGTTTTTGAATTTTTTGAAGATAGCAACAATTGTAACTTTTGTAGAATGTTGGCCAATGGCAAAAATAAGGTTTAAAATACTTTCTACGCAGGACAAAACATCAAAAAGTGAAATTCATTTTCTATTAAATTCATATTACAGTGTTCCCCAGGTACTAGTATATTCGTGTGCCTACCTTTTTCAATTCCCAAGTTATGAGACGATTTTCTAAATTTTGTCAATGCAATTTTATATTTATCTATATTTATATGTTTTAAATATTCTTCAAATTCAAATTCATGCTTACATGTATATATTGTTTCTATGTTTCGGGTCTGCTGGAATTGTTTATATTGGCATACCATCCTTGTAAATATATATCTAATATTCTAGTTTTGATTATATCAAAGTTAATCAAATAATTCATATAATCCTGGTTCAAGTTATCCATGCATTTGACATTCCAATCTCATTTAGGAAATGCCCAATTATTTCCGTTATATGATATATTATTCAGTATTAACATCTTGTTTAGCACATTATACATACGTTTTTAGTAGGAATATGTTATCCAGTTTTAATATCTTTAACCTGTGTCTAATTATAATGACTTTAAGCTGGATCTTCATGAGATGCCCTCCAAGTTCACCTAAAGACCGTTAATGGGAGTTGACTTTCTTACGGTAAGAATTTTCCTAAGAAATTTACAATGTATTAGTTCTATATGTTTGCCTTCATTATAGCCAACACCTTCTGCTCAATAGTTGAGTATTGATCCTACCAGGCTATCAATCAATTTACATTTTATAGAGATTGGAGATTGACATTTCTGATTTACTAAATGTGTTACTGGAATATAACACATGCTGAGCAAGTTTCTTTTAAGTTCGATGACAATGTCCGTTTTTATACCCAGTTATTTAAAGAAATTAACATTTCCTAGAATAATGCTATAATATGTAAAAGTGTGTGACATCTTGATTTTTATTTTATTAGTGTTAATTTTCAAACCCTATGTTACACAATAATTATAGAGACTTACAGGGCGTATATGCTCTCCCGGCTGAGCTCAATTTCTCTCCAATTGTGATTAAGTCCATTCCGTGACATGTGCATCAGGAAAACAAACTTATCCGTGCAGTTCTTATCAAATATGTTACTCGAAATACTGACCGTTATTCACTGGTCGAGAAAGTATAATTACATTACACTTATAATTACCATAAAGGGGAGCGGTGGTGTAGAGGTTAAGGTGTCGGCCGCTCATCCCGGAGGTTACGGGTTCAAGCCCCACTGGGGTCACGACCGTACTTCCTCATATGACACCAGTACTGGTTTTTCCAGGAAGCGGACTCGAGAGTGACTCGATAAGCTACAAGCTTCATTCACAATCGAGCTAAAATAACTTAGTATAAACTAAACTAAACATAAGTTTGGAGGTAACAACAAATTATGTTGATATATCAGTGAACTATTTCCCTACAAAAGTACAAAATCATTCATGAAAAACTAAAAACCCAAGACTATTTATTGACATTTTTTCATGCGGTATTATCCAATTAAAAAATGTCTTACAGAGTTAATATTTCAACCCAAAAATGCAAATAGACGATATTTGTTTGTTTTGAGTGGATATACGGAATATATCTCCTCGAGAAGTGATACAATTGTGATATTTTGACGAGCGCGAAGCGCGAGTAAAAATTTGAACATTGTATCACTTTGAGTTGAGATATATTCCATACCCACCCAAAACAAACACATTTTCTTTTCATTTTATGCTAACTTTTAAAACAAAAGCTAAAATTATATATATGCACCACTGAAAAAGTAGTTCCGGCAGACCTATTTCACCCACACTGTGACTGAAATGATATCTATATCATTACTCTGTATTTCACTGATATAGCACAGTATTTCATAAGTAGGCGTGAAATAATACATTATATTTGTCATTTCATTGGTGGTTAAAGGTTACCAACTTCCGGTCAAAAGCAAACTTAATCCGACCGCGCCGAAAAATCGGATACTAAATGAGGTTTTTTATCTAATAATAATAATTACATCTTTATTTAACGAAGGATGCACATTTAGATTTATAAACAATACACATACCTAATATTTCAATGTGGCCTTCTACAACAATTAATAATGTCTATATTTAAAAATAAAAAGCATTAACCTAGTTCATAAAAAGAAGAAGGAATAAATATCCATTAATTTAAACATCTTAATCAAATACTTACAGCACAGAACAGAACAGAACAGAACTTTATTCGACGTGTACCAGCATAGTACATAGTCCTATATCAATTCTATATAACACAGGGTCCGTATATTACATAATAACATAAGGATAACCCTAGTTCGCCATATACAGCACAATTAGATGTATTAAGACGTACCTTTAAACTCTTTTTACAAAACCTTAAATGGATTCGTTCTACTTCTTTTGATTTGCTAAATCCTCAAACTTCAACGCCATAGTTTAGAATAGATACGACAAAAGAATCAAATACTTGGCTTTATATTGTATAAATACCGCACGATAATGTAACTACGGAAGCATCCTGGTGCCAATTCATAATGTTCTATAAAAAAGAGTAACTCCTACGTAGGAGATAAAAAAGCCTAATTAGGAGTTTATAACTCCTACGTAGGACTTTATAACTCCTACGTAGGAGATAAAAAAGCCTAATTAGGAGTTTATAACAAGTAAAGTTACAAACTCTAAAGTACTAATTAGTTTTTTTTTATTTTATAAACTACTAATTAGACTTTTCTTTCTCCTACGTAGGAGTTATAAACTCCTAATTAGGCTTTTTTATCTCTTACGTAGGAGTTACAAAGTCCTAATTAGGCTTTTTTATCTCCTACGTAGAAGCTATAAAGTCCTACGTAGGAGTTATAATCTCCTAATTAGGCTTTTTTATCTCCTACGTAGGAGTTATAAAGTCATACGTAGGAGTTATAAACTCTACGTAGGAGTTATAAAGTCCTACGTAGGAGTTATAAACTCCTACGTAGGAGTTATAAACTCCTAATTAGGCTTGTTTATCTCCTACGTAGGAGTTACTCTTTTTTATAGAACATTATGAATTGTCACCAGGACGCTTCCGTATGTAACTGTATCGGAAAATTCTATAATGTAATATCCTGTAAAACAGGTATGTTACTGCAGATTTCATAATACCGCGCCGTTTCAGTGTTTGCTTTACACACAGGTAGTAAATGACGTCGATGTTACATTCTGTAGTTAGCTCCGCCCAAATCGATACCTTTATCTATCGTACACGCTATACTGACAGGGCAACTAACATTATACAAGTTTACACACCTTCAAGCTTCAATTGCGACCTTATTTGATTTTTTTTATAAATCTAGTGATTATTCTTATACGATAAAATCGGTTAATTTTAAACCTCGACAGATTACTTCATAGAACAACTGTACTAAAACTAAATTAAGATCTATTCAATTTTTACAAACGAAACCGAACAGCGTGCTCTATAATCAACACGAAACAAAGATTTTACACTTTTATGTTATTTGTTCCATATAATAAAATTTTGATGGAGGAAAATGTGTCCTCGGCTATGTCTCTGAAACGTTTGCTGTTCTAAGAAGACACGGTTGTATAGAATCTGACTTATACGACGTACGTTTAGAATGAACTGTTTTAAGACATTTTATATTCGTGAATCACTGTTGAACCTGCAGAGAATAGCACCCCTAATAATCTTTCCTGTATATTTTTTCACACGGGAAATCCTTTCTAAAGCGAGATTAGAAATGTATAATATATACAGTAGTTGTTGTTTTCTTGCATCAGCGTCGATTAAACCGAAATTCACCTTCGTAAAATTTATAAAAAAATGTCTAGATCAGTGACTGACCACACTTTAAACTTACGGTAAATTATATACATGGTACATGCGCTCGGTGTACCATCTCAGATTCAGGCAAATGTATCGCTGTATAAACTTACGAAAAGTCAAATCGTTTGTTGATAAATTAAACACAAATTGAAAACATCAATACTTGGCTCGATTGTACATGTAATCGTCACCATTAGTAAGTGAACGAATCTACTTATAAAACAAAGTAAATTTCATTTGTACTGGCGATATGACAACTTGTACTTGTCTACCGGTGTAGGTAGGTAGTCCTAGATATAAACCCGGATTTATCATTTTAAGTTTTTACTTTTATGATATTTTGCATTATGTCTAAATAGTTGGACTACCGGTATAGGTAAACGCTCTATTTTTTGTTTTTGAAAGCTGCATTTACTACTGGTTTCTCCAGTTTTACGCAACGACTCTGATGACATGTGCGCTAGATATCTTCAGCAGGGATTGTACAAATAATCTAATAGTCAAAAGTGTACATGATAGATATAAACCCTGTCTTTAAATTTAACGGTCTTTGTTACATTTCTTTCTACACAGATTATCATTTTAAAGATTCCAGAGCATCGACAGAAACATTTTAGCAGAAACACTACAGCACGTGCAAAGCATGCGCGTTTTATAATACATAATGCGAGTATTGCGATCCGATCATTGATAGGCAAATTATTATAAAAGTGCGAAATCGAATGTATATTTACAATATTTTTTATTCACTCTACTTCTGTGACAGATATATAGGGTACACTAAATTGACACTTGTACTGGATTTACACGTACATGTTGTATGCGTATATCATTTTTTGATGGGACTCTAACACACAAGCTACATGTACGTAAAGCCCGACTTAACACTATTGAATGCCGTAAATAAGATGACCGATTTGTATTTTTTTTCTCAGTTGTGTCATGGACGTATGAGGTTATCTGATTGCTCTCCATGTTGTGTAAAATGTAGCTCCGCCTACAGACGTTTTAGTCATTCATTACCTGTATTCAATCGATACGCAACAAACACTGAAACGGCACGCTATTATGAAATCTGCAGTAATTGCAGATTTCATAATAGCGCGCCGTTTCAGCGTTTGTTGCGTATCGATTGAATACAGGAAGCCTCTGTAGGCGGACTACATTTTACACATACGGAGAGCAATCAGATAAAGTGTGTCTGTACGGAAGCACAGAGGTGACATGTGGGAATTTTTTTATATTATCACGTGGCCACGTGATAATAAAAAAAGAAAAAACGAAAAACTAAACGCTATCACGTGGCCACGCGATAATAAAAAAAGAAAAAATGAAAAACTAAAGTTATCACGTGGCCACGTGATAATAAAAAAAGAAAAAACGAAAAACTAAACGTTATCGCGTGGCCACGCGATAATAAAAAAAAAAAAAAAAACTAAAAGTTATCGCGTTTTGTTTTTCGTTTTTCTTTTTTATTATCACGTGGCCACGTGATAACGTTTAGTTTTTCGTTTGTTCTTTTTTATTATCACGTGGGTGTTAATTATTTTTCGTTTTTCATTTTTTATTATCACGTGGCCACGTGATAACGTTTAGTTTTTCGTTTTTCTTTTTTATTATCACGTGGCCACGTGATAACGTTTAGTTTTTCGTTTGTTCTTTTTTTATTATCACGTGGCCACGTGATAACGTTTAGTTTTTCTTTTTTTCTTTTTTTATTATCACGTGGCCACGTGATAACGTTTAGTTTTTCTTTTTTTTCTTTTTTATTATCACGTGGCCACGCGATAATGTTTAGTTTTTCTTTTTTTCTTTTTTTATTATCACGTGGCTACGTGATAACGTTTAGTTTTTCGTTTTTTCTTTTTTTATTATCACGTGGCCACGTGATAACGTTTAGTTTTTCGTTTTTTTCTTTTTTTATTATCACGTGGCCACGCGATAATGTTTAGTTTTTCGTTTTTTCATTTTTTATTATCACGTGGCCACGTGATAATATAAAAAAAATTCCCACATGTCACCTCTGTGCTTCCGTATGTCTGTGTTTTCATAGTGAGAAAAAAATATAAATCGTTCATATTGTTTACGGCATTTAATAGTGTTTAGTCGGTGGTTACGTACATGTTGCGTGTGTCCCATCAAAGAAGGGGATATACGCATACAACATGAACGTGTAAATCCGGTACAAGTGTTATTTCACTTACATAAATTTAGTGTAAAAATATGTCGCAGTAGAATGAATAAAAATATTGTAAATATACATTCTATTTCGCTCTTCTATAAATGACCCGATCGCAATATTCGCATATTTAGGAAATAGATTTCACTTTTGAGTGATATACCGGTTAGTATATCACTGTGGGGAGTGTAAATGCGTAGTAATCTAATCACGAAGGCCGAAGGTCTGAGTGATTAATTACGAAGCATCTACACGACACACAGTGATATAATAACCGGTATATCACTCAAAAATAAAATCTCTTTCCATTCTAACACGTTAAACTAAACAAAAACATGTTCCATTGGGAACTATTTGCAGTTGCATGAAGTCGCTGTCAGTTTCCCGTGAATTCCTTGCATTTCGTGAAATTTTGGCTGTTCTTTTTTACTCCTCAAATAAAACGCTATTCGTCTTATTTTTGTTGTTGCTGATATTGCTTGCGATACCGGAAGTGTAGAAAATTTTACTTTGATTTGTTTTATATCGCGTGAATTCATTCACAACAATACCAATCCAAGCGTATTAGCTGATACAAACATAGATGTGTTGTGAAAATTACGAGGGAGGGAATTTCTGCAGTCAAAAATAGTTCCGGGCGCCTTGTGTGATATACTTAATAGTTTTATCACGCTCAAATCCTTCTTTGCGTATATAGGAGAAATTTCCAATAGTGTTAGAATATGCATTATAAAATACGACTATACTGATATCTTGTTACAACCGCGCATGCTTTGCACGTGCTGTATTTGACTTACAAGAGTGCTAAAATGTTTCAGTCGATGCTCTGAAATCTGTAAAATGATCATCTGTGTAGCAAGAAATGTAACAAAGACCGTTAAATTTTGTTTATAATTTATCTGAAGACAGGAAATATATCTATCATGTACACTTTTGACTATTAGATCATTTCTACAATCCCTGCTGAAGATATCTAGCGCACATGTCATCAGAGTCGTTGCGTAAAACTGGAGAAACCAGGCTTTCAAAAAAAATGTAGAGCGTTTACCTCTACCGGTAGTCCAACTATTTAGACATAATGCTTGTTTCTTCATGATTTCTTTTTTTATATTTTTGGTGTTTATTTTTTACATCTTTGTTAGCATGACTTTCCTCAATGAATCTAAAAAAGTAAAATATCATAAAAGTAAAAACTAAAGATAATAGATGCGAGGTCTTATTTCTAGGACTACCAGTACATCACATTGCCAACAAGTTGACCTATCGCCAGTACAAATGAAATTTACTTTGTTTTATAAGTAGTTTCGTTCACTTCATTGGTGACGATTACATGTACAATCGAGCCCAGTTTTGATGTTTTCAGTTTGTGTTTATTTCATCGACATACGATTTGACTTTTCGCAAGTTTGTACAGCGATACATTTACCTGAATCTGAGATGGTACACAGAAGTTTGCTATACTGTGCATAAATATTTACATGCAGAGCGCATGTATAATGTATAAAATTTACCATAAGTTTAAAGAGTGGTCACTCAATGATCTAGACATTTTTTTCATAAATTTTGCCAAGGTGAATTTCTGTTTTCTCGTAAAATACAATCGACGATGATGCAACAAAACAACGATTATATATATTATACATTTCTAATCACGCTTTAGAAAGGATTTCCAGTATGAAAAAATATACAGGAAAGATGATTAAGGGTGCTATATTATCTGCAGGTTCAACAGTGATTCACGAATATAAAATGTCTTAAAACAGTTCGTTCTAAACATCCTGCAAGAAATGTTCTTGGAATCATGTTTGTAAAACGTACGTCGTTTAAGTCAGACTCTATACAACCGTGTCTTCTTAGCTCAGCAAACGTTTCAGATACTTAGCCGAGGACACATTTTCCTCCATCAACATTTTATTAATTATATGGAGTTTTTACAGTACATTTCTAATAATGATAGAGATTTATTAATATCTTCAGGGGTATTACGTAATATAACCATGTTATCAGCGAATAGTAAAAAATAAGCACCATTTCGTTAATGTTAATCCCTGATGACATATCAGTTTGCAGAAACAATTCTAAGTCTTCCAAAAATAAAGAACACAGAACAGGGGACATAACCTCTCCTTGTCTGCAACCAATGGCATATTAAAAATATCAGAATAATTATTTAATACTTTCACTGTTTATTTGACATTTTCATACATATCTTTTACAATTCTCAATACTTTTCCCTGTACTCAAGATTTGTACAATTTTAACCGTAATGCATTTCTATAAACGCAGTCAAATGTTTTCTTAAAGTCTACAAAAACGCAATTTGTAAACGTTTATTTTCATTTAGATATTTTTTGGACAAGATTTAGTAAAATGAACTGTGCGTCAGTTGTTGATTTACCCTGTCTAAAACCAAATTGAGTGTCTGACAAGACATTTGCCTGCTCACAAAAAGATACTATTCTATTATTCAATATTGTTGTAAATATTTTTGATAAACAACCAACTAGTGATATACCTCTGTAATTGTTTACACCATTCTTGTCTCCTGTCTTATGTAAAGGTACAATATAGATACAATTCTATATTCGTATCTGTTTCAAATGAGATCGTCATTAATTTTCTTCTATGTAACATTTCTAAGCAGAAAAATTATTACTAAAGTATTGTAGCATATATTTAACCTGACACATTGGTACCCGCTACGAATTCATTCATGCGAAAAATCCATAACCATAATAAAAACATGAAACGCACACGAATAGCAAATTTTATCTATAACTCCTTTAGTCCTAATTTCTGGATAATACCCACTGCTTAAAATATCATTAAATATGATAACAAGAACCATTTTCAACTCCTTTAGTCCTAATTTCTGGATAATACCCACTGCTTAAAATATCATTAAACATATCACATATAAATTTGTGAAGACTAAGTATCAACAAGGTCTATAAAATACTCATTCATCAGAGTATCTGAACCAGTTGCCTTATTTCTTTTCAAGGTCTGTACACAGATACACCGTGTGATAATTTTCAATTAGATTTTGCTAAACAATCCCACAAGAGAAACACAACTTCCCCCCATTCTAATCACTATTGTCCTCGATATCGTATCTGAAGTTTTCAAAAACAGTGCAAATTTTCGTCAGTCGGCCGACATGGGTCAGTAAAATTATTTTGACGGCTTGAACCGTTTTGAATAAAAAGGCAGTAATTGGGACATAAACACTGCATAGGGCCTACAACGCTTGTTCAACTTTAGAACTAATCGAATAAAGTAATTACATTGTAAACTTCTTTTTGTAAAACGGGTCAATCAATGATATCTTATTGATACAATCAAGTGTTTCGAAAGGACGCACATACAAACAATAGGGAAACAATAGTTATTTGATACGGAAAGTGTTCCAAATGCTTATACAAAACTGTTGCTTACGGATATTTAAGCAAATCCATACAATGACATAATCAAATTATAGTAAATGAAAAATTAGTAAACCTAAACAGGAGGTTATACATTGAAAACAACCAAACAACTGAGCCGTAACGTGATATCGGAATTTGTACACAGCCATTTCTATTGCTGTTGACAAGACAAGACAGACAAAAGACAAGACAAGACAACTCTTTATTAGAACAATCAGGTTACACATATGAACATTTTCAATTAATCCATGGGTAACAACACGTGTTTGCATTTCCATGCTGTTTTTTCAATATTTGTCAGCACCTGAGTTCAGAGGGAAAAACACATGGTTGGTCGTCAAAACAGTTAATCAAAAAAGTTGAAGAACTAGACGTTTTCATCGTGCCCATCGGTATGAAAGGTCAAAGGGAAGAAGACATTCAACGGCGAATATCCTTTTCAAAAGGAGAATTGGAACTTGTTTGGTCTTTTAACGACACACAGACCAATTGTACACGTTTCTTAAATGTAAGCTAAGTCTCAGCTGAAAGCTTTCTGCTAGAACGTACCAGTGTGACATGATAACATCATCTCTGATTAAGACAACATACTCTTTTCACAAAACAACAGCCTTTGTAAACAAGACAACCTACTTTATGAATAAGACAACATATCGATTTGAGAGAACATCTCTTCTGTACACGACAACATGTCGATTTGACAAAATAACATCCTCTCCGAACAAGACAAAATTTCGGATTTGATAAAACAGCATCCAAGACGATAAACTTTCTTAATAGTATATCATTTCCATATCCAACATAAGACAATTAATGCGTTCCATAGGTTGGTTGATGCTCTTACAAATCTACTATTTGGTTATAATTTTAACCAATATTCATTACAATCGTTTCAAGACGGAAGGAGCTAACTCCACAAACTACCCATGCTTCGTGATATATGATGCAAGCAAAAAAGGGACTCGTTGAAATATATTACAAAAATGTTGAAAAACTCGACAGATGGGAAAAATATGATGGTGTACAGATACACACTATTTACATGTACCATTGCATCAGACTCTGAAGCGGAAATCATCTTTGACGAGTGTGCAGTGATCCCACCATTTACCAATCAAAACCCGCATTTGCTATTTAAATGTAGGTGACATGTTATATGTAATAGGGGAAGGGGAGGGGGAGTCTTTAAGTGTATTGTTTCAATTAAAATTTGTTTTTCTATATGTACTTATTTGCATGTGTATGTATGTTTTGACATTTTCGACCGTGTATACGGTTTTAATGGTCGCATTTCAACTTTAATAGCTCCGGCTAATGCCGTCGCCGTTCAAAATATTAGCGACCATTTAAAACCGTTTCTAACGCACTACCGACGTAACGTCCTTTCTGATTGGTTACGTCAATTAAATTTGCGACTAATTAATAGCGTAAATATAGTCGCAAAAATCAAACAGCGTTTTAATCATTGGATTTAGACATATTTTGCGTTAGAAAAGTATTAACTATTATAGTGATTTTGACATTTGCGACCATATATACGGTTGTAAAGGTCCGTTAAAAATATTTGCAACCATTCAAAACCGTATATACAGCCGCAAATATCAAAATAACAAAACAGTTATCTATAATATACAGTCGCAAATTTCAAAATAACAAAACAGTTATTCCTATATTTTATGCAAAACTATATACATTTTACGGGTATATTTCTAAAATGTAACTTAAATTCAGATTAAAGCATTTTCAATGGCTTTTCTGCGTAAATCAATATCTACATTGTACAGTTTAAATTGAATATTGAATTCTTAAAACTGTTCACTGCAAATTTTAATTTGCACAAAATCAACAGCATCATGCAAAAGCTGTATCTTTGCATTTAACAATACATGTACAGCGTATAATACATATTTTTGTACCGGTATTTCAACTGAACTCTTTCAATCCGAATATGCGTCACAGGTTCCCTGGTTCATTGGGAAGCGAAATTACTTCCCGAAACCGAAGGAGTTCGCTCCAGAAACTACATGAAAATTATGCAATAACTCTGCAGTACGTTGCCGGATACGCACAAAAATTGTGTTTCTACAAATCTACGACTTTTGAGTATTCGTGTTTGCTCCACAAACTACCAATGTTACATGTATATGAAATGTATGCACATGCAGTAGAACAGTTTCAGTTGGACACATTGACGGGTACACGTACAAATTGTGTCTTGCACATCTACTACTCATGGTGATTAGGTGTACCGATATTCCGTGACTGTAAGGCCTTTGAAGAAATTGAATGAAGGCGTGCGCTCCACTTGCTTGCAATATAATATCAGTCTAATTACCAGGCATTCATAGCCAACAGTGTTAAAGGTCGGGGCCTCTCCAATAACTAAAGAAATCCTTTAACACTATCGAACCGTGACATCACTCACCTACTTGCAGGAATAACAACGGTAGTACATGTTTCAAGAGACGGAATGCCAGACACAACATCTTAACTGGATTATGAAAAAGCTGTATGGTCAAGCACATAATCTTATTCACACACTTTTGTCTTAGGTTGAGTTTTTAAAAGACCTAGAGTGCGTGTGCTACCAACTAATTTAAACCTTAGGTAACGTAATTGTTCGGGTACCTGGTCGTTCGAAACCGTTACCTTGGATTTAACCTGTGGTTTGAGTAGTATGCTGTGTCCTTTACATTTGAAGCTGGCAAAATGGTTGCTTCTATAAGTGTTAGCACGGTCGTCGTAGGTTGAACAACCCTCGTGTATTGCCATTTGAATTTTTTTTCATATACGTTCGTGTCCGCGCTGTTTCTCAGCAACCACGCACTAACATTCAACAATAAGGTCTTTGAAAGAGGAGTAGTGCATATTGATAGCATGTCTCGGTTCGGTAATTTTTCTCACTGAATTATGGTCCTTTCATTATACATGTATGTACATATGGTATACAGAATACTTTCGTTCAATTTTGTCCGAGCTATTTCTCAGGAACCACTGATAGACTGCTTCTCTATCAACATGAAATGTTCATATTACCAGCATATCACTCGTACTGTCAATTGTTTTTCACAAAGATATCATTGTCCTTTGATTACTTAGGAGGCAGTATGCAGTTTTAGGTTGTTAGTGACGAATTGGCCAGGGTCAAATTTACAAATTAGAGGTAAAATCTGGAGCAATGATATTAACTATATATTCGTCCCAGGTAAAATGCAGATCCAAGTGCATGGTTTTGGTTGAAAATATCAATACATGCTATATATGCATTTGCATTGTCAAGTATTGAGATTAAGTGATTAAGGTTTGAAATATTGAGAGATAAATACGGTTAGGATACCTTTTACCATCGAGCTTGTTTTTTTATTTACATAGTTTCAAGAGTCGGAAACCGTGTAACAGTTGGTTCTATCGGTGGCGGACTATTCTCATGGGTAGTGTAAACATTAGCAAAATGTGTTATTTACTCGTCATATTTCGCGATATTGGAAACACAGAATGCTGAGCTGCTGGATGAAGGTTTTGGTTTTGGACTGAAATTAATAGCATTTTTGTTGAGTCACACATGATCATGCTAAATATTTACTACATTTGTTTCAGGTCTGTGCTTACAGTGTTTCAGGGTTTGTGGTTTTGAAAGTTGAGAAGTCGAGTATTGTGTGAAAAGCCACGAAAACGACAGTCCGCCTCCTAATTCATATTTCTTCCTGTTCTCGTTATTTCTCAGCAACGTATTCCATCAACTTAAGTCCAAAATTTTTAATTTGTTATACTTCTCTCAAAAGTCAATGATTGTGTGTAATAGAAAATGGTCACGGAAGCTTTAATAAACGTTCAACATGCTGCAATGCACATTTTCCTTTTTAAATTATCTTCTTAAGGAAATTGTTAATTTTAAGGAAAATCTTAAGATTTGACTTAAGATGCTACTGGAATATGACCTCTGGAATTCAACAAATCTTCATAGGAAGCTTTGAACACAAGGGGAGATGTTATTACGTGCATGTTCTAGTTCAATGTTTTTTTCATAAAATTAAGGTCCTTCCATATTGCCACCAAATTAACACGTTGCCTCATTGGGGGATTGACCATAGTTTATTTTATCTTTCAAAATGTTCTGATCGATGTCATTGCAATTAAAACGCGAATTAAACAAATATAAAGCGTAAGCCATACTCAAAGAATTGATTGATTTTGAAGTTAATTTCTTAAGTGCAATTACTCTTGAAAAATCATTTCATGTATTAAAAAAAGTCAATACCGCGATTCGGACTAAGTTTTTTTTATAACCTAAGTACGTTTTATTGTATTGACACTCTTTAGCTGCAAACAGTGTGGCTTTTCACCAAATAATATTGCGAAATCGGTGAAATTAGAACGTGATATAAACCAAAACCAACAATTATCCTTTATATAATTTCACCGAGTGGGCACTAAAAGTTCACGAGTGGCGCAACCACGAATGAAAATAACATATTTTGGTGTTCAAGAGCGGATATTACACCGACACCAATTTTTCTGATTATTTTATGGTTTAAACTCTACTTTTATTGAGTTTGTTTCTATAAATTATCGAAAATCGAGTGAGACGTCATCAGAAAACATAGCACAAATGACGTCATTCTAACGACGTCATCGTCGCGTAGTTTCCAGCATTAATTACGCTCCGTACACTTTTTGACGTTAATCCACTGTTTCAAAACTGTGGATTATCACTTTTATTTCACTAAGAAAACTCTAAAATTCACTGGAAAACATAAAATAAAAAATAAAAATCTATTCTTTCCCTATTGCATGCTAAACAAGTTTTTCAAACTTAAATTGTATCGCTCTGGAGACACGCTTATTCCGGATTGAATAATGCTCGCTACAGCGACAGAAAAAATATTTAACAGCCGGTCAATCTAATATGTTGTGTAAAATAATGTAAATATTTAGATTACGTGATACTATTACCGATTTAAACGTGCATAGGCCTATTGGACTACAACGGTAGGTGCGTGAGATATGTACCTTGGATACAAAACTAATAAATTTTCAAACTCAAACATAGGCAATAATTTGAATTTAATTGATACAAGAGTTATTTAACATGACAGTCTGACACCCCTGAAGGCATTAATAAAGTTTCTGATAAATCCTACAATGGTTACTGAGATGTGTTCACGATAGTATCTTGCACACAAAAGATAATATTCGGATAACCGAGCTAATAAAAAGAACGTTTGAAGATTTTGGTGAAAAAAAAAACAACATTTGTCCGACGCTACCTTAACTATGTCACTTTATCTCTACGGTATTTGTATGTCTACATAAACTATATACTTTATCTCAACGGTGTTTGTATGTCTACATAAACTATTTACTTTATCTGAACGGTATTTGTATGTCTACAAAAACTATATACTTTATCTCAACGGTGCCTGTATGTCTACATAAACTATATACTTTATCTTAACGGTATTTGTATGTCTACATAAACTATATACTTTATCTGAACGGTATTTGTATGTCTACATAAACTATATACTTTATCTGAACGGTATTTGTATGTCTACATAAACTATATACTTTATC
>JAFMSR010000016.1:25469398-25601898 GCA_022818135.1 Saxidomus purpurata | reverse complement strand
GGGGTTTTTTTTTTTTTTTTTTTTTTTATTTTTTTTTTTTTTTTTTTAACCACATTTTTTTTTTTTAAAACCCCCCCCCTCCCCCTTTTTTCCCCCTTTTTTTAAAAAATGGGGGGGGTTTTTTTTCCTTTCCATCAAAATTCGTCTTATACCTTTATTGTTAAATACGCATTGACTTTGCCATAGCGACGATGTGTCTCTTTTGTCCGAATCTTTGCAAAAAACACCACCATAGTTCAAAAGGATAACAAATCTTAAATGCAGTTAGATGGCATAAATGCGTATATTTACATCATTTCTGATGTCGCCTTGATATTATCGTAATCATCTATTCTTGGCAAATGGGAAGGGTCTCCATTAAAATGATATTACCGTTCAAAGTGACCATCAAATTTTTTAAATAAAACATTAATCAGTGATTTATACTCTTAGAATAATAAACATTGCCATAGTTATAACCCAATAATAAGTATCTGTATAACAGTTTAATTCACATTGAATTTAGAGGAAATCTGTAAAATTCTTTTTGACTATCCCAGTCAAAATAAAAAGCCCATCCTTTCGGTTATGTTGTATATGTTTTAATTTGCATTTGTCAATAACATAAATAACTTGGTAAAACTGATTTCTGATTATGTTATTTAATCATCCACTGTTTTCTGAGCATCATTCTTAATTATAAACCAATGTGAGTAGTGTAAAAACAGCTAGGGGTTCCGCGGCCGACTTCGGCAGTTTAAACCGCCAGCACCACAGGATCCAAAATGGCGAACCGAGAGGGCTTCCGCGGCCGTTTTGCTAACCGCCAGCACAACCAGTCAAGGGCGACCGGAGGGGGGGGGGGGGGGGGGGGGGGGGGGGGGTTAGTGGGGGGGGGGGGGGGGGGGGGGGGGGGGGGGGGGGGGGGTTTGGGGGGCATTTTTGGCGGGTTAAACGCCCAGCACCAACGGATCCAAGATGGCGACTGGAGAGGGCTTCTGCGGCCATCTTTAGCGGTTTAAACCGCCAGCACCACCGGATCCAAGATGGCGCCAATAGGGCGGAAAATATTTGGCGTCGTATCGTATATTAGTGCTTTATCGTTGGTACCAGTTTCCCGTATGACCAACGCCCCCAGAAGAGGTTAGTTATTTTAGGTTTCGGAGGATAGTGCAAGATACAGAAAGCGTCCTGATTCCAGAGACGCAATAAATTCATTGACTTTGCCATAGTGACGATGTGTCTCTTTTGTCCAAATCTTTGCAAAAAACACCACCAAAGTTCAAAAAGGAAACAGGTTCTTATACATGCCAGGTGTATAGCACCCATACATGGGACCTCGGTTTTAGTCTTATCCAAAAACCTTTTAGTAATTTTAGTTGGTCAATCCCCGGAATCGAACCCGCTACCCGAGATTACAAGTCTCGTGCTCTACCGATTGAGCTATACGGGCTGACTGGTGGCTTCCAGTGCGGAATGTATGAATGAAAATCCTTCGTGATCAAGTTTCAGATTGGGTTGCACGCTTTTGAAATTTGAAAGTATTTAACCATGCGGGTAGTGTATCGATCACATCGTTTAGTGTTTGAAAATATAACAGCCAGAGATCTTTATCAATAGTAGGTTTTGTTTTTGTTCACCTTAAGTGAGAGACCATTTCACTTTTTTGGTTCAGATAATGGATTTAAGCTAATATGACTCAAATAGTTTCGTGTTTGATACATATATGGACAAAGAAAGACTATTATGGGTGGATTCTCAATAGTTCCGATGTTTTGCAGTTAACAACTTTTGGACAGAGAACAGTATATCAATGTGCTTTCGAATATATACTTTCCGATATGTCATAAAAAAAATGTGTTAAATGTAATTATGCGCATTTTTTTCAAGTAAAAATCCAGCTGAAATAGGTGTGTGTAAAAAGGGGTAGAGGCAATAACAGCTTTTAACCCAATACACCAAACTTTTTCCTGCTACCAGTACGAAATAATAACTTTCCAAATATTACTTTTCCTATTTTGACTGGCAAAATCTTTTAAAAAAAACAACTGCATGCAGGAGTTGCTTACCTTTCACTGCCGAAATCTCTACCAACAATAACACAACAACAACACAAGGGAGATCATGACGAAGAAAAGGAACTGGAGATCCAGGTTACTTCAAGAGTCTCGAGGACAGACGCTGCCTCCCCATGTTGGTCTTCCTCTACAGACACGACTTGTGAGTGACTGTCCCGGTTTCACGAAAATACTTAAGTAATTACTCAATAGCATGCTCAATTTATTTCAACACTTATCAGCACTTGTATATTTGTTTATTTAAAGTATTCAAGTGTGTCAGAATCATATTTACCCATTAATTACGTTTATAGACACTTATCAGTATTTTTGCAGGAAATTGTGGTTTTATAGAAAAAAGGTTACACTAGTAAATTCTTTAGATTCTTGAGTTGTACTCAAATGATTTTTTTTTCGCTAAATCTGACTTGCACTTAGTATTCCTTAATACAATGCGTGAATTATTTATTTAGCCTTCGTCCTTTTTAAAAAATCAGAAGTGTTCGGAATCAACCGACATATTCACAAACTGCCTTCATTGATTAGATACAATTTACAAAGTATACTACTTTAACGTCTAGAATTATTAAGAAACGGTTCCGAATTTGCTTGCGGTCACATATATGTAAAATAAGGACATTAAAAATGAATTGATGTCTTGGTGAAGATTGTCGCTTTAGTGTTCAGAAATACCCGAACCTGCTCTAGATAATCTATGTACAGTTAAAAAATAAATATAATGTACCTTATTGGCTTCGAACCTGCAGCTGTCTGTAATAATATACTTCCACAACTTACCACTCCAACACTCCACAGCGAGATCTTATATGTACGCATTTCACTGAACATGCTATTTTCAATTATTTGAAAATTTGTAGTGTAAATATGTGACTACCCTATCGCCTTATCCCATTCGGACTATAATAATATTATCATGTACTTAAGTTATCATGTATTTAGCCGATTCTCTTTGTATATTTTAGTGTTTGACCTCATTTGCCAATCAATCGAATCGCTCAGACTTTCAAATAAACGTCTTTCTTTCGTTTTTAAATTAAAGACTGAAATCACTTAATTCATTAAGAGGTCGCTCTAAGTAGAAAGCACTTTAGCTCCGCCCACAACCACGTACCTATATACACAAAGGTCCGTGTCACAATACATGTCGATGGTTTTCACAACGTCAAATGAGGTAAAACACTAAGTAAGTTAGAGTTTATTAAGTCAAAGTTTAACAATTAAGAAACAGTAGCGAGCGACCGGGGTTTCTTAATTGTTAAAATTTTACTTAATAAACAGTAACCTATACTTAAGGTAAGGTTGTTACAAAAGTTTTGCAGGTGGACAGTGAGGTACTTACCAATCGTCCTAGCACATTTTAATAGTTTCTGTATGGTTGGTAGAACATATTTAAGTTTTTTAACATCTCAACGATTCTTTTCTACTACCGTTAAAGTTTTGCGACCTATACTTTGTTAGTAATCTTTTTATTGTTGCAAGACAGTAAAAAAGTAAGTTATTCACGAAAGAACTAATGTATTTATTCCATAGTGTAAATTGTCAACACTGGCTTTTCCCAAATATCTAAGTGGAATTGTTCTCACATAAATAAAGCACGAAACAAAAGAGTCCCACTGAAATTCAGAATTGCTTGTTTTCATCTAATTTAGTTACATGTAACAACTTTATCATATATGTTATTTACTGGTAAGTGCAGATGATTCATGTTCAAATATCTGTTTACCGTATTTCCCGACCCATTTCGGCATTTTACACCCCTTCTTCGGAGGGAAAGGGAATGGGTTGTTTAGTTTTGTCCATGTCGTTTGTCAAACAGTTTGCGATCAGTGGTTCAATTATAATCTCATAACTGTACATAGATTTTCTAATTACGCATTCACATGAATATGCTATCAAAGTGAACATTACTCATATCAGCTATCAGACACTCGGGGCACTCACCAGCCGTGTCTCTGGAAGAAGGCAGCGCCTTGGCCTAGGATACCAAAACTTTATTTAGGGAGAATTGGTCATGACCAGTAAATGTTTCAAATTACTTTCTAGGTCAGTGGGTCAAGGTTAATGTCACAGTGATTCTGAACAATAAAACAGATTCCGATCAACTAACAGCTTTAACCAACAAAGTTCTTCTAATACCTGTATATAACGGGCAATTAAGTAATACATGCTTTTCATCTTCGACAATACGTATACCTAAGCTGTTACAGTACATACACATTCTCTGCTCAAATGGTACATTATTATAACGGCCAATCTCTACATTAATAGGCGCAGTTCCACTTCGAAATTTGGCTAACGCCCCTCTATGTGATCTGACTAGAACTGACTTACAATAGGGCCCTACTTAAACATTTTGTTTAGAAGTTCCATAAAACCGTAACTAATTTCTACCATTTTCTCTTAAGGCATTTACACGATTAATATCTGATCTCCATGCTGTGATATAATCATCTAATATTTTAGGTAAAAATTGCATTATATAGTATAATTTTATTGCAAGGTTGTTCAATATTTGTATGTTTATCTAGATTATATTTACGAAACATATGAACTACCTTAAAATTCCAATTTCTACAATCATTTCCACTTAATCTATGTCTAAAGACAAACAATTTCTTATTTAGTCTGTTATTTGACATATTTTCGAATCTAGCCCATTGGTTAATTACAGCTTTCTTCACATTATTTTATATTAGGCCTAATGCTCTGCCCTCTGATTGTGCCACACACTTGGTAATAATTGAATAATAAAGGTGTTCAGTCAAAACAAGGCCAAGGTACTTGTATTGAGAGGCATGTTCAATCTGAGAACTTCCACACAAAGTCACTTCTATGCACTGAAGGGTTTCTAAAATGAGCAATATTTGACTTATTAACATTAATTTGCATACAGTTTGTATCACACCATACATTCATCTTATTTAACAGTGCTTGAAGCTTATTCGGGCTATTTGACATAATTACAACATCATCAGCAAACATTAAAATTGAACATTTGTAACCATTATTGTCCATACCAAGGTCTAACGCGTCTAACTTCACAGCTAGGTCATTGATATGCATGTTAAAAAGCATCGGTGACAAAGAGCAACCTTGTTTCAACCCAGTTCTAATTGTGAACCAGTCTGTGTGAAAACTATTCTGCCTTAAACAGCACATGACATTAGCATGCAGACATTTTATAGCCTTCAGCAGTTTGTTATCCAAGACGCCTTGTACTTTGTTCCACAAAATATCTCTGTTTACAGTGTTGTAAGCCTTTCTTAGATCTATAAAGGCACAGGTTGACATTTTCTTTTTACGTCTAGTATCGATAAGACTAGTTAGTGTGGGACAAATGATCTATGGTGTTGCGACCTTTACGGAATCCATTTTGCCATTTACACAACAAATTACTGGATTCTAATGTGGAAGTTAATAGCTTGTTCAATAATGTGCAGTACACTTTGTAAACAATAGGTGTGATAGCAATGCCTCTGTATGACATATGATCTCTTGAATTTGCAGTGCATTACGTCAAATGATATTGTAGGGCTTGGGAACTGTCAGTCAACAACAACAACAACAATAATGCATCAAATATTACACAACATTTATAGCCGACAAAATTAAATTAAAATAATACATAAATGGCTTACTGTATTTCCTTGAAAGCAAAATATAGATATTTCGATAAGTTATTAAGTGTTTTCGTTTTTTTTGAAGATAGCAACATTTGTAACTTTTTTAATGTTGGCCAATGGCAAAAATAAGACTTAAATACTGTCTACGTAATGTATAATACTTCGGACAAACGAGCAAAAGGTGAAATTCATTTTCTATTAAATTAATATTACAGTGTCTACATGTTCTTTCTTCCCTAGTTGTATTCGTGTGCCTACCTTTTTCAATTTCCAAGTTATGAGACGATCAACGTGCCATGATACAAATCAGATAGAGTAACTGATGGACGTCATTTCTCGCAGGCGTATAACATAATTATTCTCGCCAACAGTACTCTATCTAATACAGATAGTATCATAGTGACAGGACAGTTGATATAACACCTGGAAAATTGGTATGGCCA
Organism: Saxidomus purpurata; assembly: GCA_022818135.1. Taxonomy (NCBI): domain Eukaryota; kingdom Metazoa; phylum Mollusca; class Bivalvia; order Venerida; family Veneridae; genus Saxidomus; species Saxidomus purpurata. The sequence goes on along the minus strand of JAFMSR010000016.1, from coordinate 25,595,775 downwards.
TGTGGACACAGAAATGTGAACGGAAGGTCGTACGAAAGCACAGACACACGGACAAACCGATAGATGTACGTTTACTATACTCGCGGTTGGGAGCATAAAATAGATAATGTAGACTTCTCTGCAAGTCAAATGCTCTTAGCTCTTTGCTTACCTACCAAGACGATTAATAAATAACAAAACAAGAGCAATTTTTCATAAATTAAATTAAATAAAACTGAGTGGCAACATAAGTATACCTTTGCCCAGTCTGATGTAGAATACATTTTCAAAAACAACAGGTACACGCCTCATCTCAGTAAACATTTGTGTAAAGTTTAGTGACTATGTCAAATAGTTATGGTTCATGAAAAGTGAATGTTGTCCTTCAAATTTGTATACCTTTTTAGCAAAATAACCGTAATATATATTTTATGCACCAAAAGGTTTAGACGACGCAGAAGAGGCTTTCTGCAGTGAATACTTGGTTAAGAAAAGTTCATTTGTGCTTCATACAGCAGATATTTTGAGTACCTAGGGTCAATTATGTAGAAAACACCAAACCTCTGTATTTAAAATATCATCTCTCGAAATTTGTTATCATCAAGCTTGCAATATTATACTAATCTAGGTACTCCGAGTTATTGTTTTTAGCTTGAAAATACAAAGTTTTTTATTAGAAAAAGTACCAGTTGTAGTTATGATAGATTTCGATATGTTATACTCAATACACTTAACCGATTTAGAAACGCAAAGATTTTCCCTGTTGATCATTTTATTTGAATGACGCTATTGTTTTCATTTCATTGTAGTCATTTATTGCGATGAATTATTGAAACTTTTACAAGAATTCGATTTTATATTGGTTTTGTTGTGTATGAAATTTGAATAAATTTGAAACACGATAACACTGTAAAAAAAATATTTTGCCACTTTTGCGTTTTTAAACCGGTGGAGTGTATAAGTAATGTTCGAGATTTTATATAATCCCATGCTAACTTTAGACTGTTTTTTTTTAAACTTATAATGCAAGGCAATACTTAATTTCTTCTATAAAGGTATATATACTTTTTCACTTCTAAAAAAAATATCTAACATGTAATCTTGTTTTCCCGTCCCTAACAAAACCGTGAACTTGTAAATCAGAAATATTTTATTAAAAATACAGTTACAATGTTGCAAAGAACTGGAGAACATGTATGTATCTTTACCCGAAGAAGGTATCTATAGCGGACAAGTAACTTAATTGCATCAATCATTTTCTTTTGCTTTTCGTAAAAAAGCACAATTCGGCGTAGGTATAAGAATATTAAGGGTGATCTACATACATTACTTGTTACCAACACTATAAAAAAAGAATTCTTTGCAGCATATCAATAGTTTTCTTGTATAGTAAATAGAAAATAGTTTTCATTGAAATTTCATAACGACATTTTAATTGGTCGTCAGAACTATCTCAACATGCTTGATTGACTCTTCAGTTTCTTCTCAAATAAAAATCGCAAACTAGAGTTTGTTGAATTGGATCACCGACAATTAGCCATATTTATATAACCCTTTATTTCGTGGTTTTTCACCAACGATACATTGACCGACTAACATATCTACATAAGGTGTGTACAGCACAGTGAGTGTGAACGATTATCTCCCCTTTCTTTGTATCGTTTCAGTTGATTTGCCTGTGGCTGCATAGTTTTACGTTTACTGTTTATCCGTCGTTTCTAGAGGAACTGAAGTTTTTGTTGTAACCTCTCCAGACGATGACGATTTCGTGCTGAATTGTCTCCCTGCTTTCCCGGCGACTGACTGGAATGGTTTGATGAATGAGTTTCTCAAAGATTTTCGGAACTTTTTATTGTAGAGTGAATAAATGTAGAAATTCACGTGGAATGTTAGAACAAGTAATATCTCACAACACATGTGGATTAGTCTGTTTGTTTCCAGACTGGTACTATGGTTACCGTACACCGTCTTTTTTATGGCATTGTACAGGAAAAATATTCCGTATGGAACTTCTGATGTAAGAAACGCAATGGCAATCGCTACAACAACTTTCGTAGCACGACGATTTTCCTTTATCCTCACCAACACAGCTTCGTTATTCATTCTACGTAGTTCTGTCTCCCCGAGTCGTAACTTCCAGATAACGAGGACAGTCACGATAGAGATCACCACACATGGTATAAGATGTCGTATGGTCGACAGAAGCCATAAATAGATACAGTCAAATCCGCAGCCATCTCTGCCAAGTTGCCATTGGCATACTCCGTAAACAGTTTTTTTGTTTATCAAATGATATAAATGAAGAATCGGAGCCACTATAAAAATACTGACGCAGACAATAACGGTTTTCTTGATGGATAATTTTGCCCTATGAGATAGTGGGTAGGCTACCACAGCGTATCTCTGAACAGCAAGGAACAACGTGAGAAATGCTGAAACAGCGTGGAAAGATGTCGCTAAAAAGTATTTTGAAATCATGAAAGCGTCGCAAGTTGTTTTTGTTATGAAGTACGGTTCCGAGACAGGTTTTGGGAAGTGGAATTGGTCAAAAGTAATATTAGAAAAATTTGTAACATTAACATTATAATACATGTATGCTGTATCGGTAAAATTATAGGCTGTGTCAGTAACGTTTTTTCCTTCCTCCGTAATATTTGCGGCATGCACACTTGGATCAATTGTGTCGAAGTTGAAATCAGGCTGAGTATTGCCTCCCATGAACACCATGATATATGTTGGCAGTGTAACCAGTCCAGTCAGCGAATCTGAAACTGCAATTGCCGACAGTATCACATTGGTAACATTGCGCAGGTGTTTGCGCAAAAGAATTGAAATAACCAAAATGTTAACAAGAACTGCGGCAACAACTAGAACTTCCCAAACATATAGGTACACTACCTTTTCGAAGGAGTATACAGGGTAAATATAATCTTTGATTTCCAAGTCAAAGTGGCTTGTAAAACTCGGATTTGTATCTGATGTCGGCCATGCTGTTCTTGAAAGATTTGTAGTTGAAGAAGCATTTTCGGTTGACGTTGTGACCACTGTAGCATTTTGTGCTGGAGACGTTGTTTTGGTGGAAGCCATGATCATTCCGGTTAAGATTTCGTAGGATTTCTTTCAGTCGTATTAATCTTTTCAGGTTTCTAATGGATTGAACACTTGCCTAGAGAAATCTCACTTGCTTGATGAAAAATCTGAAAGTAAAAAAAAATATGTCATTGATATAAGATATGTCTCAAGTGAAAAGAAAAGAAAATATATTTTCTAGAATACGTCCGTCGAAACGTCGATTCTGATCTCGTCGCAAAGTCGGCGTGAATCATTTGCCGTCAGCATGATTACAGCAAACTTCTCACAGTAATTTCACTGGTTGAGCTCCGCTCTCAAATCACTGCTTTCACAAAATAACACGTGCTGATGGAAAATGTCACGTGACGGCATGTAAACAATTATCAAGTTAAAATCATTATTTTGAATTAACTTTTTATATTTGGCATTTTGACAGTTAGCTATTTAAAAATGTTAATCTTACTGCAAAAGCAATACAAAACATGCTAAAACTAAAATTTGTACTTTTTGAAATTTGAATAAAACCTTGTTCAAATGGTTTGTGATGGTAGTGGGTACTGTATACTATAATGGGAAGTAACCGCTACAAAATAATAACTTTCCAAATATTATTTTTCCTATTTTGAACGTGAGAGTATCTTTAAAAAAACTGCATGCAGAAGTTCCTTCCCTTCCACTACCGAAATCTCTACCAACAACAACAACAACAACAACACAAGGGAGATCACTGCGAAGAAAGGAACTATTATTTCATTAGTCCGATTTTTTTATTTCTAAAGCACCAACTTCAAATACTAATGCGGCGTTATCATTAGTTTAACACTTTAAAATGCACAGCAACCGAAAATTGCTTTTTAAAAAACTTTTATAAAAATTACGCCGTCACCATTGAAACAGTACTCATGATAGTTAACATTTGTACCAAGTTACATTAAAATCCCTCAATGCATGAAGTAGATACGCTCCGGACAAAGTCATTCTTGAACTTGACCTTTAACCCCTACTGTAAGTGTGCACGCACGCACATTCATCGAACCGCCATTTAGACAACTTTACAGTTTGCCCTACTTTCCAATCTAATCAAATGCCCCTATTTCATTCAAAAAAGCTAATTGTATTCTCCATATTGACTCAATATCTCCAATATGAAAATAATTATTTCACTTATTTTTCCAATAAGTGAGACTGTGACATCACAGAGCTAAGCTCCGCCCTTAATCTCTATATACAATGTATTTCAATACGAATATTGTCTGTAGATGGGGAAAACTGTAAGCCGGTTATAGGTCCATATTACAGGAATAAACAAACTTATTGCATCGGTTCGCTGACGCTCCCTCGCAATAAATTTGTTTATTCCTGTAATACAGACCTATAACCTATACATATTGAGCTTTCGCAAGCGGCTCGACAAAAATCGATGTCATTGTACATTGTACCAAATGTGCATCTGTTTTATTCGCTATTAGAAATTTTAATTCAATGTATTTTTGTTGTTTATATTGTAAATCGTAACAATATTTTAAGGAGGTTTTACTTTTATGATATTCGTCTAATTTCTCGTATGATTTCTTCTTTTCGTAAAATTATTCATGGCGCTCTTATCAGACTCACTCAGTTTGCTTGTTTTGCGACTTGATAGAGTTGAATCGTATTCGATACATTGCCCATTAAAAACACGGATTTTTCAGATTTGCAGACTGTACAGAAGTAGTCGGTATATTTCAAGGTATTTCTTTTTAGATATCTCTCTATATGATTAGACAGATCCCCGGTCAAAGACAAAATGGGGCACTTTATGCCAATATCTTATCAAATGAAAATCAATCTTTATTTCACTCCTTACATTTAGCCGATACCGCCCGAAAAAAGCATAGGAGCATAGAGGTCGAGATTATGCTTTTCCGGCTTTGTTTTGTCTTTTTACATTTATTTAAGAACCAAGCTAGCAAAATATGATCTTATTTTCCCCGGAGCTTAACATTCATATTTTACCACTGAAGCTCCTCGAGCTCCTATGGAAAAAAGCTTCCATAGAAAATTGCCGACTTGACCCGATTGCAAAACACCATTGCCATTGGCTTTGGTTAAAATTATTTCAGGCTCAATTTATAAAAATCTACTGGTCCAAAAACCAAACTATAATTTTCGTGTACAGTAGCGTAACACAATTGCAAACTCCTTCAAAACGAAAAAAAAACCAAGACATACCTTCTGAATGACATCTACTCCTACAACTATATAACTTTTAACAATCTGTGAGTTGTCCCAAAGATGATCAAATGTTCTGGCAATGTAACTGCAAATATTCCTCGCGGGTTTCTACTAGTGCTCGCTCTATATAGCCTATGTATACATGTATAATTCTCTGAACTCGACATGAAACAAACGCCCTATATCAACTAATGCCGGAATTATTCAAATGTAAATCACGTAAATTACGGTGTACTAGTATTAACTGGAATGTAAGTAGAAGTCATTAGCTTGTAAATCTTTACGACACGCCTGCAAATCATACACTTTCACTGGAAAAGGCGGAGACGGCCTAAAATTTCGAGTAGAATTTGTAACAATTCCACCCTAGTAGTCAAACAGTGCCAGCACGTTTAGGACTCCGAGTAAAGGAAAAGTGGATCGACAAATGTGGCCATGTGAATTCCGTGCTGGAGTTAAAGTGTTTCGTTCAAGGCAAAAATAATCCTTACTTTGTGAAGCTAGTGACTGGGGATTTCTTAGACCTACCTACAAGGCCGCATGATTAATAATAATATCTTTACATAAAGGTTTACACATAAAGCTATGCTCAAAACATTCACCTATTTACAATGTGGCTTTCTAGAAAAGAAACAAAAGTACAATCAGAGGCAAAGAAAAAAGTATTTGAAACAACAATATGCATTTAAATAAAAAAGACACCAAACCCCGACAAACACTCGTCATTGCCCCTATATGTTTTATGAAACATCAATCATACAATGTCCATGAATATATGAATGTTTCATATAATTTGTTCTAGGTTTTTGATGTCTTAAGTCATTTCTTTCAGACAAACGGAGTCTACGAGGGATTATAAACAAGTAGGTTTTCAGCTTATCTAATATAAACAGTTATGGGTATGGCTCAGTTATTTTTGACTGATCCTCGTATAATGTGTGTTGTTCGAAAATGTTAATAACTCAGATATTCCGGTACTAGCTGATGTTGGCATTTATATATAAGTAAACCTTTATGGTAGGCACACCTGTTTTCGAATTTTAACCGTTTAACCATACCTGACCAACTGACTTTTAATGGTTTATCTAATATAATTCTGGCAGCCCTTTTTTGTATTTTATATATTTTATTTAGATCTGATTTTGGGCTCACTGTATTGCCCTAGACAGTACAACAGTAGTCGAAGCATGGTACTAGATATGCATTATAAACTATATTTTTCACTACAGCTGAGAAATAATAGATTTTACGTTTCAACAGAGCTATTTTGGAGTTTAATAAATTACACACTTGAGAAATTTGGACTTTACATGAAAGTGTTTTGTCACCTAGTAATTAATATATTTAATAATAATTTTACATCTAGTAATTAATGCGCCTCAACGTTTTCAATAGCGACATTTTCTATTGATAGTATGTTTTAGCTTGTATTTTGTAGTCACCAACATGCATTTAGGTTTGCACGGGTGTAATGACATATTATTTCATTTACACTGCACGGTTCCGATCCCACGTGACTTTTCCGGCTATGTGTCGGACTCAGAAATGGCAACAAACGCCGATTCAGGTAAAATTTTACTGATTTCTTCCTTAATCCTGCATAGATTTTAACCAAATAAAGACGAAAGCTCGGTCTTGTAAAGATACAACCACTGTTTTATATGTAGAATAAATTCGTACTTTTGACAAAAAGGGCATGAGCATTTTCCGAGAAGAAAATTGACGTGCTATGTGGGACCCCGATGTATAAATTGGTTATAAATTTCCTGCCATCGTGTTACACCACACGGTTTAATAAGTGGAGAACGTATTTTTACCTAATTTAACAGCTTACAAAAGTTTGTCAAGAAAATTCGCTTGTTTCACTCTATTTTTAAAAAGAATATAAAATGCTATGCGTGGGACCCGAAAAAATGATGCTTTGTGTGGGACACAAATTATGAACCATGTTTCTTTTTATGATGAGAGCAAAATCAACGTTATACATGTCTTTGGCCTTTAAACAATACACAAATGGCATATCTAGTGTATAAATGTTCTATGACTGGTTCTTAATGTTTTATTTCTTGATGGATTGCTTTCATACTCACATACATCGGCTCTTAATGTTACATTGCTAGCTTTCAAACATGAAAAAATATCCCTTTAACGTATGCAATGTCAAATTCATTTATTAAACAGTTATTTAATATATATGCCATTTTTGTATTGTGTAATGGCTAAAGGCATGTATAACGTTGATTTTGCAAAATACATAAACTTTGAAACTTATAATTAATTTGTCACTTATCCAAGGGATTGTTCCTGATGATCTCAAGACTGCCAGATCTGTTCCCCTTTTTAAAAACAATGATAAATCGTCTGTTGGTACCGACCGGTTTCAATCCTGAATATTGTGTCTAAAATTCTTGGAAAGGTAGTCTATGATCAAGTTGAATCTCACTTCAAGGATAAAAAATTGTTGTATAAATTTCAGCCCAGGTTTATAATAATAATATAATAATAATAATAATAATAATAATAATAATAATAATAATAATAATAATAATAATAATATCTTTATTTAAAGAAGGGTACACATTTAGACACACATAAACATACATATATCTAATATTTCAATGTGGCCTTCTTAAGAAATTATATTAACAAGCATTAACCTGACGGGCTCGGGCACCAACCATCCCTCGAGTTTCTGCAGATGTTATAACACGAAAAAACGTGCGTTAACCCTACAAAAACAGCACATTTTATGCTAGAATATATATTAAAAATAGTAGCGGTCCTAAAATTGAGCCCTAAGGAACACCCGTTATCATTTTCAAAACGTTCGATGTGTCTTTTCCAGATTTTATAACTTGAGATCTGTCAGAAAGATAAGATTAAAAGAGTTTAATAGTTTTTTCTGAAAAATGATACAGACTAAGTTTGTGTAATAAAACTGTATGGTCAACTAGGTCAAAGGCCTTCCGTAGATCCAAGAACACTGTCCCTACATACTATCAGAATCGATGTCCTTTAACCAGGTGTCTATCAAATGTGTTAAAGCAGTGTGACATGAATGCTGTTGCCTAAATCCTGATTGGTTGTCATGTATAATGTTTGTGTGTTTGAAGTACATTTGTATCTGTGAGGCAATGTGTCTTTCAAATATTTTTGAAAGTGTTGGCAAAATTGAAATGGGTCTATAATTACTAGGATCTTTTTTGTCACAATTTTTAGATATAGGAGTAGTTTCTCCACTGATACTTGTCTGATTCATTTGGCAGACTTTATTAGAAATGATAATGATAGGGACAATGTAGTAGGTATGATTCTTTAGGACTTACAGAAGGCATTTGATACTGTGGACCACTCAATCCGTTTGATGAAGCTGCAAGCAGCTGGCCTTGGTAATGACATTTTGAGGTGGTTTAGGTCGTATCTTTCTGACAGACAACAGCTTGTTGATGTTTCAGGTTCATTTTCTTCTACTTCAAATGTAACCTGTGGTGTCCCCCAAGGGTCTATTCTTGGGCCACTGCTCTTTTTAATTTACGTAAACGACATGTCTGCTGTAGTGAAAAATAAGCTGTTGTTATATGCTGATGATTCTGCAATACCGTTTATCCGATGTTGAAAAGGTTTTGACTGAAGAACTGAACTTAGTAAGTCAGTGGTTAATCGATAATAAGTTTTCATTACATTTAGGTAAAACTGAGTCTATCGTGTGTGGGTCAAAACAAAAACTTAGGTCACAGTCCATTTTAAATATTAGTTGTAATGGCACATCTATTGAATCCACCACATCAGCTAAGTATCTTGGGGTCACTATTGATCAACATTTGTCCTTTGCCTCCATGGCTGACTCTGTTCTTTAAAAAGCCAGTAGTAGGTTAAAGTTTCTCTACAGTAAGAAAGATTTTCTTACACATCATGATAAAAAGTTACTTGTTATGTCCTTAATTCAATGCCATTATAACTATACATGTTCTCTATAATGGCTTAACACATGTTTTGAAAAATAAGTTCCAAACGACTCAGAATAAGATAATCAGGTGTGTGCTTAATCTTGATTCAAGAGCTCATATTGGTCATGAACAATTTAAATTCCTCAATTGGTTACCAGTAAATAAGAGGGTTGAACAAAGTATGTTTTGTCATGTTTTCAAGGTCAAAAACAAACTGGCACCTTATTATATGGATGAATATTTTGTTTCCCAAAACTCTTTGCATGATTATAGCACTAGGCGTAGTAAAAACGAGGTTATTGTCTCCCAAAGGTAAAGGGTTCTGGGTCAAAGAATTTTGTTTTCTAGGCTCCAAACTTTGGAATACTTTACCACTCAAAATTACAGAAATTAACAAATTTCAATCGTTTACGGTAGCCATCAAAAGCCATCTAATGAATATTTTTTTTTTAAATTCTCTTGAATATTTAATTTTACAGTTTTCATTTTTAAAGCTTTACTTAACAAGTTCGGCTTTGGATTTTTAGTCAGTTAAGTGTTAAGTTATCTTATTAATTTTATTATTTTTACTGACATTAGTTTCCGTGACATGCTTTTTCTATACAGATATAGACAACTTTCAGTATATTTATAAGTCATGACTATGTCTATTTAGATATCTTTTTAGAATTTAAATTTAATTAGTTTGTTGAATAACTCATCAATTTTTGAGGGTATTTAGTCTGTATAAATATCTCAAATTAGTAACTGATGTGATAACTTCTGTGATAATTTAATGGCAATATCTAATCTGTGATATGAACATCATTATTTAAAAAAATTGGTTTCTGGTACATTATATAATTATTATTAATCTTTTTTTATATTTTATTTTATAAACTGTTTGTAAACCATTGTATGTTTTCCCTTGCCGAAATAAATATATCTACTTGTCTGACGACAATCGGTACGAAATGGTCCTGCACTTGTTTATTCTTTATCTAGTAATTCTAGGAACTCTTGGTCAATTCTCCGCACAACCTCTAACATTTTTACGAATGACCTAAAAACGGAGGTTCCGTGTAACGGTGCTATAAAAATTTTTTTTTTTTTTTTTTTTTTTTTTTATTATTTTTTTTTTTTTTTTTTTTTTTTTTTTTTTAAAAATTATAATTTAATTAACTCTGCAAAAGAAGGGGTATCTTAAGAACTGGGACAAATTAATGAGTCACCGCTTCAAACCTTGACTGTTCCCAGGAAACGCTTACCATTATTCCTTTAAACAATCAAACGGTTTTTATGCAAGCATAATTGACAATTACATGTAGTTTGTGATAACTGTTCTGAACGTTTAGTCAAAAATTCACAATTTTCTTGTAATCATCTGCAGACAAAAAGCATTATTCAAACACCAATTGTGTTCACATATGAAAGGTTAACATCAATTCGTAAAACGTCGATTGAGATACGTTCATTTCTCAAAGCTTTGTGTGAAATTAGTCTGGTACTAAACACTAATTACATTAATTAAACATGTGCTTTTTCTCGTAAAGGGTGGCGTGACTAATATTAACGAGTCAATGTTTTTTGTACATACATTCCATCGTGTTTGGAACACTATAATTATCAAATATCCAGCAAGTAAATGTAGCAGCTGTACAGGGATATAGCGCTGGCTGTAATATTTCTTTGCTTTCGGTTTTGTAATGATATTGTTACAGTTTTTTACGTCATGAAGGTATATAATCGACGGAAATCACGACAAATAGGATCATCAGTAATAATACCCTTCAATATGATAATCGCAATTTAATGTAATACATTCACCAACGGTTAAGTATCATTAAAAACAAGCATTGCGAAAGTTGTAGCTAAATAACATAAATATACATGTATATGGTTTTATTCCTATTGAACATAGTAAAAACATGGCAAACTCTTTTTTGGTCCGCCGGATCATAAAATGATTTTCCATCAAATTGATATGATAAATTTGTGTTTGCATGTATTGATGAAAGAAATGGTTGAGCAGAACTTATTTTCTTTTCTTTTTCTAAACATTTTTCTTGTTTTAAGAACTTTTCTTGACCGTACTTTATCTGGTCATTTTGAGCAGTATTCTAGCTTTAACGATGTTGAGTGTCGTTCAGTCGGGTACTTGTGATCTACGTAATTATATTTAGGCACGAAATGCTGGACAGAACCACAGAAAACTATACAGCTATTGACATTACTTTGAATAATTTATACAACAAACGGACATTTTTTTTAATGAATGCTGCATTTAATCCGGAATCTAGAATAGATATTATACCCTAGATACCTGTTTTAATGTAAAAGCATTACAGTGTTTTGCACATGTTCCAAGAGTATCCTGAAGTCATGTCTGGCTCTGTAAAATATTCACTTTAAATGATCATCGGGGCAAGTCATTGTTGCAATTTTTCAGGGGTAAGTTTTAACGTCCAAAGGTTCACATTTGATACATGCTACTGAGTATTTTAACTTCATGGCACTTAAAAAATGTGATTCAAACTTGCCTACTACATAGACCACCAATGTGTTTACACCGGGATTTAATCAAGGTGCAATTTTGTTTAAAAGTATTTTCTATTAAAAAGAATTCGGCTTTGTGTTTTGTGTCCAATTACCAGTTATGCCCTCAAGAAAAATGTAATAAAGCGGGACAATTAAAAGATATGCAAGGTAGAGTTATGGTTCTTGTACACTGTACTTCCTCACACTTTCCTGTATCACTGTATGAAGTTTCAAGTAATTCAATTTCATACTTTTGCAGTTATAATCTAGACAAGAAAAATTAATACAGGGAGATAATTAAAATATAGCAGTATCGGGTTACGGTTCTTGGATACATGATGCACCTCTTATTGTATGCAATTTGAACACATTTCCTACAGTACTTTTAGAGATATACTCTGGGCAAGAAAATGGAACAAATGGGGATAAGGGCCAAGATTGCCCTATATCGCTCACCTGGCTTAATTGACTATGATACAGGGTCAACAATAGGATCACACGAAGGGTCGGGTTTTACCTGGGGATCATGATTTGAACAATATTCATAGAGGTCCACTACACAAAGCTACAATCAAACATCCAAGCTCTGGACCTTGCTGTATTAGACCAAACATATTTTTGAAGTTCTCCCTACCACGAACCTATAAACAGGTCAGTGACCCTACTAGGTCTATGTCAAAGAGTCAATTTTGGCCCGGGTCATGATATGAACAATCTTGGTAATGCTACATACCAAATATCTAAGCTCTGGGTCATGTGGTTTCAGAGTTTTTTTTAAAGTTTTTCCTATACATTGTACAAAGCTTTGTGCATTCAAGTGACCCCTCACCCCCACCCCCTGCTGGGCAAATTTTGACCTGGTTGTCATGATTTGACTGACGATCTTGGTAAAAGTCCGCCAGGCAATGCTACATTCCATATATAAAGCTGTAGGCCTTGTGATTTCAGAGAAGAAGATTTTCGAAGTTTTTCCAATATAAGCTTATGTAAAATCAAGTGAGCCCCGGGCAGGGTCAATTTTAACCGGGGGCTTATGATATGAACATTCTTGGAAGAGGCCCAATAGCCAATGCTTCATGGCAACTATCTAAGCTCTAGGCCTTGTGTTTTCAGAAATGTTTAACGTTTTTCCTATGTAAGCGGCCTATCTAAAATCTACTGACCCCCGTGCAAGGTCAAGTTGGACCCGAGGGTCAAAATTTAAACAACTTTGGTAGAGGTCCACTAGACAGTGCCACACACCAAATATCTAAGTTATAGGCCTTGGGGAATATTTGAAAAGCTTTTCTTATTTGTTGCTATAGCAACCAGAGTTCTACATTGAATGAATTTCTTATTACAACTTTGATAGAGCTTTATGCAAGAAACGTCCCTGCCAAGGTTCAACATTGATTATAGTGGTTAAAGAGGTGTCATTGGAATGAAATGACAGACACCAGTGGGAGAGTGGTCATAGTATCTCACCCTGGCATTTGGTGCCAGGGGAGCTAATCAGACAAGGTAGAATTATGGATCTTAGGCACTGAAATTACCTTCGTTGTGTTCACTGTATGAAGTTTCAAGTAATTTTCGTTAATACTTTTGCAGTTATGCTCCAAAGAAGTGGGGCCAGATGGGTGGACAGACAAGTTGGTTTCGATGTTCCTTCAGGGCCATAAAAAGCAATATATTATCTCCCTAACCTATTGATCTCTAACAGACAGACGATCACCAACGTCAAAACATAAAACTTCCATTCGGATGTGTAAAAAGGATGACGGTAGAGATACGGATCTCGGTCACTGCACTTTCTATGGCTTCTACCAACATGTATATATATATTTGTGTTTAAGGAGTATTAAAAACAACACTTAGAACAGAAATAAGAATTAATTTTTATTGCTTTTTACAATGTACAGTTCACCACAATTTACTTTATGAAATGATAATGGACAAATGAACCAATCATGAACTCTGAGATGATGATTTTTTTTTACAGTTTATAAAATAACATACAACAATTTTAGAAACTTTTCTCAAGCTACCAAATATTCAACACAGAAATAAACTCCAGTGTAAAATAGTGTAATTTTCTCTACAATAAACGGTGGGAATTAAATCTGTAAGTGACATGTCTACAACATTAAATGAATGAAAAATACAGTTACACATATTTCAACTACACATTCAACCTGCGATGGCATACTTAAGTCACACATGACCAACAATGACATATGTAAATAATACATTATAGATCTGACCCGCATTGATATATGCAAATAATACATCCGTCTTTGGCATACACCAGTAACACATTTAACCTATAATGAGATAGGTAAGTAAATACATCCGAGATGCAATGCTACACCAAAGTACTATTTTTAATGTGTAATGGTATATGAAAGTACCATACATTTAACCTGCAATGGTATATTAAGTACCAAACATTAAACTGCGATGGCATTAGTAACCAGTAAATCTGACCTGAAATAGTTTGTGCAATAAATACATCAGACATGCTATGGTAAAGGTAAGTGAATGAGTCTTCACTTCTCACCAGCTTTTGCCTTTAAGAGATTCTGTTTTATTTAGTTTAAACAGTATTTATTTCTAGAAAGATAATACACCATGTATGACAAATTGTAAACAAACATTTTAACGATGATATACACACAAGTCATCCGTTGTATTATTTGTTATCTGTTTTATTTAAAAGTCTATTCAAAAACGGAAAACTTTTCTGTCTGTTGACATGCTATATTATTTACCACTATGCCAGACTGTATTAGGCGCTGTTCCATTTACCGCTATGTCCGTCTGTATTTTAAACTATTTTGGCGATTTTAATATACAAATTATGTTACTGGCAAAATTATTCCAGTACACCAAACAGACACAACAGCTATAACTGATAGAGAACGCTGTTTGGAACTTATAGATGGATCAAACCTGCAACATAAAGTAACATAGCTTTACACACCTGAGTAACGAGGGCTTTTCATAAAACATACAAACAACTACATGTATATGATTTCTTCTTTTTCCCGTTCAAAATCCTTCCACTGATATTGTGAAACTCTGTCAAAACATCAATACACCCCATGTACATGTAATATTGCACACTGGATAAAATGCAAATACATTTTTGTATTGTACAAAGAATTTTCTCTTAGATCCAAGAGCGAGTATATATTGTATGATGTAGTATACATCACACTTGGAATATCCAAGGTGTACGTGTTACTGCCATAAGCAGTAGTGCCAACAGCCAGGTATAGTTCCCCATATGCATGGAATTCCTTGTCAACATGGTTACTTTAAGGTGAGTACATTCCTTTTTTTGGGGAACTGAGTACATGTATGTCAGTTTCAGGCTTTGCACAAATAACAAAATTGTTCAAAAAACCTTACTGCAATTAGGCAGGCATGACTTAAAACTCTGTATTTAACCTGACATAGTTCATGCCATGTCTTGGTTAGAATCCCAGTTCTAACCATATTTATGAAAACTTTACATAAATCGTAACACTATTTTTGAACAAAAAAATATTTGCAACATATACCTTCATTGGATTACATTCTACACAAAATATTCAAACATTAAAGTTTATTGTGTTTACACAGCCAGGGAGAATATAATTAACATGAATTTACATTAAATGACTAGACACTAAAGATTTTCATTTCTTGCTCTGATAACAGAAACAAATACAAAGATTTTGAAATTCACTGTTAATAATACGCTGGTCTTTATTTTACCCAATGCTCGAGTCATAATGTACCATGCACAATGTACCATGCACAATGTACCATGACCCAGTAATATACCGACACATTTAATACCTGCAACTATTGGATTAATGCCCTTTTCTCTTTTATTTGGTAATTAATATTTTTCATGTGTAAAAAGAAATACAAATAACGTTGTTTGTATGAGTGTACTATGTCGTATGTAGTATTAGAGGTAACTCTTTCATCACGAGAGCTAAGCTTAGTTGGAATGTTAAAAATAAAGCACCAATGTATGAACAGGACATCTGTTTGATATCTTACTTTCTGTCAATGTTGAGTAAATAAGAGAAAAACGAAACTGAAATACAGCATGTTAAATAGATACACAGAAAGCAACTAGAGATGTCACTGAAGATGATTCATGACCCCAACAATGCACCTTGACTAAGTGAATGTTCAGTGTAGAAGGGGACATACTTTGCAATTTGATCTCAGTAGAGTTATTTACACTGAGGACTTAAGTCTGAATGGTACCATTACTAGAATTATAAACTTGACTGTGCACCACGTCTGAATGGTACCGTTACTAGAATTATAAACCTGATTGTGCACCATGTCTTAATGGTACCGTTACTAGAATTATAAACTTGACTGTGCACCACGTCCGAATGGTACCGTTACTAGAATTATAAACCTGACTGTGCACCATGTCTGAGTGGTACCGTTACTAGAATTATAAACTTGACTGTGCACCACGTCTGTGTGGTACCGTTACAAGAACTATAAACCTGACTGTGCACCACGTCTGAATGGTACCGTTACTAGAATGATAAACCCGACTGTGCACCACGTCCGAATGGTACCGTTACTAGTAGAATTATAAACTTGACTGTGCACCATGTCCGAATGGTACCGTTACTAGAATTATAAACTTGACTGTGCACCATGTCTGTGTGGTACCGTTACTAGAACTATAAACGTGACTGTGCACCATGTCTGAATGGTACCGTTACTAGAATGATAAACCCGACTGTGCACCACGTCTGAATGGTACCGTTACTAGAATGATAAACCCGACTGTGCCCCACGTCTGAATGGTACCGTTACTAGATGAAAACCCGACTGTGACGCTGAATGGTACCGTTACTAGAATATAACCCGACTGTGCACCACGCCTGAATGGTACCGTTACTAGAATGATAAACCGACTGTGCCCCACGCCTGAATGGTACCGTTACTAGAATGATAAACCCGACTGTGCCCACGCTGAATGGTACCGTTACTAGAATTACCCGACTGTGCCCCACGCCTGAATGGTACCGTTACTAGAATTATAAACCCGACTGTGCACCACGTCTGAATGGTACCGTTACTAGAATTATAAACCTGACTGTGCACCACGTCTGAATGGTACCGTTACTAGAATGATAAACCGACTGTGCACCACATCTTAATGGTACTGTTACTAAAATGATAAACCTGACTGTGCACGTCTGAATGGTACCGTTACTATGGGACCGTTAATAAAATGATAAACTTGACTGTGCACCACATCTGAATGGTACAACAAATATGTACATGCTAAAAAAGTTTTAAAGTACTGCTGTAAATACTTATAAAAGTATACCAACTTGTAATGGCAGGTGGTTAGACAAAGTGATGCCTATATAGCATTCAGTAGAGGTATAATAAATAAAACATAGACAACATCGAACTTACATACAACTTATAACCAACATCTATGTAAACTATCTATTCTAAATACTGGCAAAAAATGTCTTTGTTTAAATATGATAACTGGAACTTGATAATATTTCCCATTATTAATCAGTGGTTATACGGATCACAAGAACAGATCATTTTCCAAAAGGAAGTAAAGAGAAACAAGAACTCAACATTGACCTAAGTCGCTCACCTATTTAACACTCAACAATTTGACTAGTGAAATTTCAACAAAAATGTAGAAGAATATGATTTTGGAAAAAGCCTATACTATTTTCCAATTTTACTAGAATGGTCGAAGGACTTTCTGGAGTGTTGGTATGATAAAAATATGCTGTCATTATTAATATAACAGCTAATTTTAACACTTTAGTAAAGAGATTAATTTTTGAGACCATTTATTACATAAACCAAGTATGTTTGTGACAAGTATAACCAAGACCAATCACTGTAGGCAATGCATACACACAAAAGCGATGCTTCTTAAAAGATATCTGACTGAAAATAAAGTTTGGCTGCACAGATGAAAAGAACAAATTGAACCTTAAGCAGATTGGCACTGAATCTAGTATACCCAACTACACATCTTATGAAGGAAGAACACAGGTGCTTTAAGGAATAACAAAAAAAATCAAGGTAAAAATAAATTGCTTCAGGAGTAGATAGATTCAAGATAACCCAAGTATACTATCAGCTCTACTGAGGTATATTAACGCCAGTTAAAATAGAAAAAATAAATGAATAATTATTGGAGCTTAATGCAGGTTGCGGTAATATTTCAACTCTGAACAGGCAGGCAGTTTACTTACAAATCTGTCACTGAAAGGACCAGACCAGACTCATTCTTCTCGATTATTTCTGGATGAAGAGTCAGTTCAGCCAAGGGGCTTAAACCCATAAACCTCAGTCTGAGTGTAAGGCTATAATGACGACATCAACCACTCAACCACGGAGGCGGATCTAGAGTTTTTGTGCCTTTGCTACCTACCACACAAAATTCAAATATCACCAAACTAATTTTTTGTCAAAACAACAAATCAAATACAAAAAATGTCTGAAATGCAGTAAACAGAAAGTGAAAATATTAAGTAATTTTTTGTTATTATTATTATTGCACTTGAAAATGATTTATTGCGACATCATTCTGCAGTCTTTCAGTAATTGAAACTATCTATGTATCAGTTGCAGCAGGACTCTGGTCACTGACCTTTGACTTTACATACATAATCAGGTGTAACCCATTATTACAACAGGTGTACAATAAATCTTGTGTGCTTCTAGGTGTACTGATTTGCAAAAAATAATGGTAATGCTAAGATGCATCTTGGCAAAAACTGTGCTAATGGTGCTTTTAAATTAAGTGTGTAACAGTGCTTCAATTAAAGTTAATAAGTTCTATAACACACCGTGCATTTCATCTACAGTTGGTCTCATCATTGGCAGACTGTGTGCAGCAAGGTAATAAAAACTGTGTGACAGGCAGTTATCGATCACCCCATATTTTATTGGCATAAATTTAATACAGACATGAACAGACAGTTGAAAGTTAACAGTTATTGCCAAATTGCATCAACTATACATTTCTCAACAATATTCCAATACATTTTTTACAACTCTAGTTATCACTGCAGGTGATTCATAGCACCACCAATGTACCTTGTAGAAGGAGGTATGATCTCTTATATAACCCAAGCAGAGTTATGTACCTTAAGGTCCTAAATGGTACAATGATTATGCACATGCATACAAAGTTTGAGAGTAATGTAGCAAATATAGTCTTAAGATCTTTATCTCCTTAGTGTGACTCTGACCTTGAGACGTCTTGTGAAATGAACATAGACCCAAACTAGGGACTTAGGAGAAAATCATAGTCTCATGACACATCGTTTTGATAACATGAACATTCCATCCAAGTTTCATGAAAAACCATTAAAAGTTTTAAGAAATATGGATCAGACACAAAAATGATCCATAAGTATGATCTTGACCCAGCATAGTTCCTACCTAAAGTTACCAAGACACGTGACATAACATGACAGGACTAAGTGACTCCTATATAGCTCCCATAAACTTAGTTTAATGGGGCTATGATTATTGTAACTACCCATTAAAAGTCTTGATTCCTGAGAAACTCTGTGAAACATGATATAAAAAATTATAACAAAAACTCCAAAATATACTTCTTTAAACTAAAAATTTCTTTGGCTCAATACAGATCTGGATATTACTTCATCAAATGACAATAAAAATGTGTCAGAAAAACAGTCAACAGGTAACTTACAAAAAAAGTCAGACATAAAAATATAAGAAAAAAAACTGTGAAAAGCAAAATCTGGTGGTCAAACAAATGCCCGTATTAACAGTACATATTACTTGTTTAAATCATGATGCAAAAAAAAGAACACTGTACATTCTAGAAAAGAGGAAAGGCCGATATAATCAAGCACTTTATGTAATGTGCTATAGGGAACAGATCCCACATACTGAATGATGTTATTTCAACAATTTTCAAAGTGGGATTCTACTTCGAAACATGTTTTTGTTTATAAATTAAACAAAGCCAGATCTCATGCTAGCTTTGCAATTTCAAAACTGATTTCTACAATACAACTACTATTAGCAAATCCACTTTTTAGTGATACTTCATAAATTTACGAAGTATTATGATTTTTAGCACTAACTTATTAAGACCTTATTTTGTTTCCATTCATATATCAGCCATTAATACTGCAGCATGAAAATATTCATGAAAAACAGCTGTTTTATCAGAAATAAATATAGAAATTAACTTTATACATGTTTCAGAAAGACAGAGTAAGTTTTGTATCTAATGACAAAGTTTGAATAATATATCTGCGATTATGTTGACGACTGACACATACATTCAAACAAGACTTCCTTCCATCGACGGTTGAAATATTTACGCATGTTGTGTCCACACTGACCTACTTCTGAGTCGTCCTCATTGAACAGCTGACAATTGTCAAACACAAGTATAGCATCGTTCATGAATTCACTACGTGACTGATAGCTGAAATGTACATTTTGTTTCAGTTTAAATTTCACCAACTCATTTTGAGAAAATCTCTCTGAAAACTTGCAGGATAAACTTAATCATCACATTCTGGCCTATTTTCTAGGAGTTTAAAAACGTTGATTTTAACAGTACTTCAGCTATATACAGGCTTTCTGTTTACCTAACCATACAAGCAGGCAGTTTACCAAACCATTATTAATAGGAACTTCTATGCAGCAATCTTCAAACATGCATGTTGTATAACAATAATGTACTATCACTCACGGATTTATTACGTGACTGATAGTAGAAATAAACATGCTTCATTAAGTATTTTCATAAAGTATTTTTATTTCAGTTGACAGCGTAGTTCTGCAAAGATTTTCTCAGTTTAAACACTTCCATTGTTTCAGGGATGTTGTATAGAGCAATACAGTCAAACCTGTGTTAAGACACCACATAAGGGAAGTTGAAATTGTGGTCTCTTAATACAGGTGGTCTCTTTACTCAGGATTGACTATTATTGCTTGAAATCACAAGGGTGGAATTTAAAGTGGTTGCATAGGTCAGGATGTCGCTTAACTCAGGTGGTCGCCAGGGCATGTCAGAGTGTATGTAGATAAATGTCAGATACTGACAATTAATAAAGATCATCCCAAACACATTTTAGTTAATATAAGCTACTATAAATCTAAAAACAGCTTTCCAAATCCACGCTTGCAATAAGGTCTGTAATATTTTGTTTTGACAGACCCTACATAATTTTATGAAATAATGTCAATTTCAAAGAACATTCTATGTCAAAATTGTCTTGCTATGACCTAACCATCTTTCTAGGGAACCATTGCCACTAGACTCTTATCCTCTTTAAGAAACTACAAACTTTCTTACTTGTAGCATAAGGGTGGTAATAGGGCTTGAACCTATGATTCTCAGTGATAGGTCAGTGATTACAGGTACCCACCTTAATCACTCGACCCTTGAGGAAGGCCAGAAAGTTATCTCAGAACATTTCAAATATAAGCTAAGTCTTTAATAACTTTTAAACAGGAAATGAGGCTTACATATGGTCCCTGAGTTTTATTTTCATGGTTCCAAAGTCCATGGGGCTCTTTATATACTTCCTGTATGAGGGGAAGTGTTTACAATTGACTGGTTGTAAGAATGGCCATCCATCTTCATGCTTCATCATCTCTGTGTGAAGATCTCTGAAACAAGAGAAGATAACTCAATCAACTTCCTGTATTAGAGGTGTTTACAGCATGTTGAATGTCACAATGCCAAAGTGAGAACAAAATGTTTCAAACAAAAATTTGTTCACATGTGACTCTTCCAATGATTTAAGGCTAAAGTTTTTGCATCTTATATTACCCACTCTCAATGACTGTGTCCTAAAGTTTTTACAATGTTTCTACCAGATATAGGAATTGTGAACACTATGGTCAAATTCTTCTGAAACCATTTAAATCTGCAACCTCAGGGTTGGGCGTATGATGCTCTAACCCTCACACGACAGCTCCCCTCCTTTAACTATACTTACTTGCATATTTTCAGATCTGTAGACTGCTCCTCTAACTTCATTTTTTCATCATCATTGTCTTTGTCCGTCTGCTTCTCACCATCTACCAGTCTGTCACTTGGACTGTCTTCCTTTTTCTTTTGTGGACTATCACCCTCAGACTGGGCATCTGAAGTTTTACGTTTCCGTGGGATTCCAAAGTCAGATCTTCGTTTACGACCAGTCGGTGTGAGATCTGGGACGGGCGTGGACGGAGTAGAGGCACTAACTGCAGAATTCTTCCTTACACGTTTCTTGGAAGATAACTGACGAGAAAAACAACAGTTTACCGTTAGAAGATTGTAAATATATGAATAAAGATATAAATACATGTAAAGCTTCATGCGGGAACTACACTGACATCCCTTAACATTTGTCATTTTTCTCAGAAAAGAGCTCCTCAGAATGATAGGATTCCAATACTTACAGCAGGTATTTTAATCAAATGGCGTTCATCTTAGGCATGCTCTAACTGAATACATTGACAAGATAAAGAGGCCCCGACTGTGATTAACAGATTCATAAAATGATAACTTTAACAGCTTCTATCATATGTGCAGCTGTCAAATTTGTTAAAAATGTTTCAAGACTTTGTTACGTTATACAACTTGGTGTTTTCATATCTCTTTTCAAGACTCTTAACTTTAATTTCAGTTCTCAAATCTTTGAAATATTTGTTTTTGCTCCTCTTTAATCAATTCCTTATTTAGTGCCCTGAATGCTTGAAGGTATTGTTTATATCGATTTAATTACTGAAAATATTATCATTACTGGGGTATGATTCCCCCCCCAACTTGTTTAATGACCACTGTACTCGCATTTTACCAATATCCACTTTTATTCAAAGCTTACACAATTGGACAACTTTCTCAGGTTTAGATACAATCAAACCTGCAGATGACCACCCATGGAAAACCTAAATCTGATCTTACTTGACAGGTGGTCTTTACTAACAGGTATCTTTCCTTGAGATAGAGAGAGCAATGTTTTCGCTTTGATGTTTTTTTATTCACAAGTGGTCATTCCTTAATATGGTTCACAACCCTTTTCTAAACCACTTCAGTTATTCACAGGCAGGCAGTTTACCTAACCATTTGTCATGTGAAGGGCAAGTACTAGATTCCCATTCTCTGTAAGGAAACTACCAACTTTCTTACAGAGTCAAGTTGAGGTGGTATTTATCACAGTTTGACTGTAGAAATGAAGAAATGAGATTCCACCTACCTTGTTACTATCATCACAAGAGGCACAAAACCATTTCCTTGGTACCCTGAAATCAAAAGTAAATACATTCAGAACATGTTTTTATTTTATTTTACAAACTCTTCCCCTCCAACTTCCCCTGTCCCAACCCCACTTTTCCTTGGTGTTGTCATTCTAAACAAAAATATAATAAATTGACAATATTACTGCAAACTGAGTAATTTTCGTGTGATAAAAAGTCCACGATTTGTGAGCACACAGACTTATTCACAAGTTTTAAATTCACCAAAGCAGAAAACTCTAGTAGTAAATCTATGTGAAATGAATTTATCCCGAGATATTCAATAAGCAAAGTAGGAAATTCACGACAATCAAATCATCGCAAATATTACTCAATTTACAGTAAATTATACCTAGGCAGTGGTGGGTCCAGGCACTCTATATGTATACATCTGTTACAGAGATTACATTCCGCCATTTTGCCGAACCTTCGTCCGCACACCAAACAACAGGATTCACCAACAGCCTGAAAGAAAACAAACCTATGTTTTTTAGAAATATTTAAGACGATGAATATGTCAAAAATAATGTTAGTAGTACTGGCATATTCTATTATAGAGATTTCTAAACAGAATATAGTTTAAGTGTAGAGACGTATTGCACAATGCTTTGATAAAAGGTTAACTATAAAACTAAACTGATGGCAGGAAAAATACACAAGATACTTACGCATTTGGCCACTGTGAAACTTATTGATTTACAGTATGCTTTACAAAGTCGAGTCTAAAATTTGCATCAACAAAAGCTGACTATTTCAAGAACACCTTTTATCTTACATACCTGATTTCAAGGTAAAATATGTAACAATTAGTACTGTCAACTAGAGGTGTGTCCTTGAGTAACACACCTGATGTCCTTGAGTGACACACCTTATGTTCTTGAGTGACATACCTGATGTCCTTGAGTGACACACCTGGTGTCACATATGCCTCAGAACATGTTGCTATAAACGGGTACAACACTGTAAACTTCTGACTCTCTCTGATCAGCAATTTTGTACTTTTTATTCATTCATGTTGTCATAATATTATTTAACAAATCAATAAGCATCTATACACACCTTTGATACACATTCATAACAATACCAGTCCCCATCTGGAATGCTTTCCAACTTGGGCTGAAAACAAAAAATCAACGTAACTCATTTCACTGATAACTGGCTTAGAAATTTTGCAAAGGATAGGCTAATAAGGGCCAAAACATCACTGCTTAGTAAGAATGTGGCTTAAATCACAAGTAAAAAATCCTTGTTTTTATGTATGGAAATGCATATATTCAAAATGCATGTTCCCTAAATCTATTATTTAATACATAGACAAGAGTTCTATTAAATCATAAAGGCATCTTCTACATATCTTAAAGCCAAACGTCTTCAATCAAGGGTAAAATATCACTTAAATTGTTGGTTCTGTGGATTATTCAAGTCATGTATACATGCATTTATTAAGAGAGTTTGAAATAAGCCTAGAATAAACTGTCCCATATGAACACCTATGGTAAATACCATACTGTAACACAGTGATACAATAAATGTTTACAGTGATTTACAGCCATCTATATCTTACCTTGAAACAGTATGTATGGTAACCACGATCACAACCGTCACATAGCAACAGCTCCGCCTCATTGTCATCTTTACGACAGATCTGACAAAGCTGAAATATGGTAATAAGACAGTAGTAGAAGATTTTAATAATAAGAAACATAAATACCAGAGTTATATTTTGAAAATAAAATCACTACATGTATGTAAGTGGAGTTCTGTTTAAGCACATTTTGTTGCAAGATTCACTTTAACTGGGCTGTTTTACAATTTCTGAGATTTAATTGATAAGTTTTGAAACTGAGCTCATTTCTAGCCATTCATACAATATACTTAGTATTTAAAGAATTGTCTTTGAGAAAAGTTAACAATTTTGGAGACTGAAAAATAGACTTCAAAATCAAATTTGTGTGTCACTTGTTGTCCCAGGTTTTTTCATAGCACAAGAAAAGAATTATTAACTTATACAATATCAGACTAGGATAAGCCTATCAAAGGACAATAATTATGTATTCAAGTGACTCGCTGTTAAAATTTTCTTACCACTTTCATGATTGACTTTTCCCAAGCCAGTGAATTATTTAGTTGTATCAGACACAACATAAGCTGTGCTGGAGAGCTAGCCGTTGCCACGGCAATACGCCACATCTGAAGACCAACAGGGAGATTCTCAAAGTCAATCTCCGAATCTGGATCATCCATTGTTTCCAAGTGACTGGAGGATGACATACTGTTTAAACTGATTCTATGTCTACAAAAGTAATGTGGAGGGATTTAAATTAAACCAGCTCAAGCAGACTGTGTACTTTTCTATAGGCTTCTATACTGGAATCAAACCTACAACATTAACAGCCTTTCACTGAAAGATGATACTGATTAAGGGAGCCTTAGGGAAGATAACAAACCCATTTCAGACATACATAACATTAAATGGATGTCTCAATTTACCAACTAGAGAAAGCATTTTACAATTTATTTAAGGAACCAAACAAGATAAAATATCCTTTTAAGACACATCTTATATAATCTGTACATCTTAATAAATCAAGCGGATAAAGCTTCTAAAAGACAAATAGGAAATTTCAGAATAATATTTACGCCTTAGACAGAGGTGGTTTGAGGTATCTGCGTTCAACATTTGATTCTAGCTGCAGCAGACGTTCCTTTGAAGCTTCCAATGGATACAGGTCATTCTCGTCCTTCTTTGGCTCGCCGCGTGGAATGATTCTGATGTCTGATTCGTCAGAAAATGTCTTGGGTGCAAGTTTCCAACCCTACACATACAATTAAAATCATATTTGAAGGTGCACAACATATCATCTTTTTCTTCCATACATGAGCTTCATAGTTTTGAGTTACAGCAAAACTATCACTTTGTCAGTGTACAGTCTTAATTCTAAACTGTATTTAAGGCCCAATTCTAAACTGTATTTAAGGCCCAATTCTAAACTGTATTTAAGGTCCAATTCTAAACTGTATTTAAGGCCCAATTCTAAACTGTATTTAAGGCCCATCTTATAGAAATTGACACTATCATTGTCATTCTCCTCACAGGTGTCAAAGAATCCTTCAAACTTCAAAGAGCATTTTTGTATTTAACTGACTTAGATACAACATGCATTTAAATAGGTGGAAACTGTTTTTCTATTTTAAGTAACAGCAACCTTGACCCTAAGGACCCCAAAAGCAATCAAAAGCTTCATCTCAATTTAAACTACCTACATACTAAATTTCATGGCATTATGTCATTCCCACTTCATTGACCTGAAACTGTTTTTCTACTTTTAGTAACAGTAACTTTGGGACCTCATGCAATTCAAAGCTACATCTCCATAACCTACCTAAACAAACTTTCAAAACAATACCTCATTCCCAACATGAGTTATAGGAACTTTTTTCTATATTAAGTAACAGTGACCTTGACCTCAGGGACCCCATACAATCCCAAGCTACATCTCCAAACAAGCCACCTACATACCAATTTTCATGGCAAACCTCATTTCCAACAAGACTTTTTGGCATGAAACCTTTTTTCCATTTTAAGTAACAGCAACCAAAAAGTCCCCAAAGCAATCACAAGGTACATCTTCATATCAGCTACCTACATGTCCCAAGTTTCATGGCAATACCTCATTCCTAACTCAAGTTATTGACTGGAAACCAACTGCCTTAATGTCACTGGTTGAAAACCTGGTTAGAAATTCAAGCTTTAGGTTTCATACCTTTATCTGAAGACTAGCTGATGATATTCTATCTTCTAAAGTTTCCACTTCTTCCAGAACAAGTCTGTCTGCCTCATCAGACTTCCCTTTGCAATCTATCACTGGAACAGGCTTCTTCTTCTTCATTCTTTTCTTCACTTGCTTCTCCTTCTTGTTCTTTCCTTTCTTCTTACCTTTTGTTTTATCACACTTTTTATTAGTCTGATCTTCACTATTATTTTCTTTTTCAGATTCTTTGTCACAAATGTCACTCTGTTTATCACAGTTTTGTTCACTGTTTCTGTCTGCATTATTTTCAACACCTTCAAAGTCTTTTTCACTAGACTCATTACTTGTTTCTAATGGCTGTTCTTGTGTGTTATTACTTTCCCCTTCTTCCTGTTCGTTGGGTTTCTCCTCAGTTTCCTCTTCATCATCTGTAACTTCCTCTTCAGATGAAGAGTCCATTGAGATAACTTAAAACAGAAAACAGTTACATAAAATATGGTTTCATTTACATCTACAAAAACCTACATCAGCACATGCAAACAAATAGTTTTCAAACTTTACGGCTCTATTTAATTAATAATTGTAGATCTAAATGTTTTCTTCCCTTCAACAAATAACTTCATTTTAATGGGAAGAGCTAAGAAACATTTAGTTATTAGTATCTAACTTTTCCTTCTGAACATACGCTAAATTTTAATTTCAGTCTGTTTGAAAATAGTATATATTATCCGTGCCATTGTGATATTTTGAAAAAGAAAGGAACAAGCACTATTCAAAATGGTTTTCATAGTGAAATTTACGTCATCAACATAATTATCCTTTTTTATAGTATTCCTTTTCACTTAGTCACGCAAACAATTGCTCTGTTATAATTAAGGCCTGACAATAAAACGTAAACATGTGGGATTTCTTGGGAGTTTCCTCTTTTATATGAACTGAAGAAACTACATGTATGTAAGGTAAGATCTAATAAGGGACAACACATCAACACTGGGGTAAATGGACAAGTTTTTAACTGAAGAAGTTTGCAAAAATAAAACACAGCTAATATTCACAGATCTGCATTATAATTACCTTCTTTTGCTTTGGAACAAGAAGCAAGAGTGTAATCTTGGAATTTCTGGATAGTTTTCTGAAGCTGTTTCTCTCGTATACCACGCGGATGAAGACACTTCTGTAACTGACGCAGCTGTTCTGCTTCACTGATTTTCCACCAACCTTTCTTGAACTCTGTTCAATGAAAACAAGAAACTGTAACAACATTTACAAATGGTAAGTCATACATCCAGCTAAAAACACACCAAGCAAGAGCCATTTCATTGTATGAAAGGTGGCTATATTGAAAGGCCACAATTCAATTAAAAAATCATCACTCCAGAACATGCTGTGAATATGTGCATTACTTCTAACACTTGCTAGTGAAGCTTCCTGTGAAAAATTGTTGAATTTCAATCTGAGGTTGCTGAGAAATAGTGCGATTAGGAAATACACACTATTAAAACATTATAACATAATTCCTCTTTATCCATACAATGAATGTTTAATTTCATCTGGTGCACTGACATATAAAACTTAAGATTTAACAAGGATCATGTATTTTTAAAGATATACAGTCGACTCTCGAAAGTTCGAACCCAGATAATTGGAACACCCCCGATTATTCGAACAAATTTTCGGGTCCCGAATTTTTTCCTTCTAAATTCAATATGTTCTACTACGGTTATCGGAACCCGGATAATCGGAACTTTCGAACTGAATATTGTCCGCTCATTAATTAAATAGTGTGAATAACTACGGAAAGTTCGAACAGGTCGTTCGTATTGATCAATCAGCCGGCCGCATGTTTTTCACACCTCCTGAAAATTGATAGCCAGGTCGGCGAATTCAGGGAAAATTAATTTCATTTGAAAGGTTAAGTCCAGCAGGTAACCTCCACATCGTCAACGAGTAGAAACCGGCATCAAAGATTTACATAAAAGAACTTCCACTCAAAACTCAGTAATCGAGTTCGTTCCTACACAGGTTTTAGTACAGAACAGCGTTCTTACAGAACGGTCTTTAGTACCATCTCCAATATGGCCGACATGCTCACTCCGGAAAGTTCGAACTACCGAAAATTCGAACAAATTTTGCTTCCCCTAGAGTGTTCGAGTTTTCGAGAGTCGACTGTACTTTTGATCATTCATTTTTTTTTACTATACATACCTTCTGGTATAGGCTTGGCTTCACCCTGCAGAGATTTAAGTACTTGTTCTGGATCAGGATTCTGACTAGAAGCGACTGGTTCTGGTTTCTTAAATGAGGAGTCACTAGACTGGGTTACAGCTGATATTGCAGTTGTAGAAGAACTGGTCACAGTCAAAGATTGGTCCGGTGAGGTATTAAACAACTGGCCCATTTGGAATGATGAAAATGATGGGCTTTGTACAGAGAATGGGTGGAATGGCAGCTGAGACATAAACGGTGGCGACAGTACAATTCCTGATGAAATAGATGTGTGCTGCCCTCTAGTGAGAGACATGTCATCACAAGGGACTCTGGGTAGTAGACTGAACCATGGCTTACTGTCTGTTGTATGACTTTCTGAAACACTTCTTACAGACTGGTTCACAAATGGGTTAACTGGTAGAACACTGTTTGGATAGAAATGGTTACGTTGACTAGATCCAGTTTTCTTCTCAAGAATTGAGTCTATACTCATAAAGCTTGGCTTTCTGTCTGATGAATTAGTCTTTGAATGTGCTGGTGGTGGTTGAGGTGGTGACGGTAATGAAAGATGATTGGCTGACTTGGTCACATGGTCAGAAAATGAGGTATTCAAAAACAATGATGATGAACATGAGGCTGATGGACTTTGTTGTTGACCTGTATTTTTAGATGGGTCACTCTGCATGGCAGCATCTATAGACATACTGCAGAAGTCACTTAGTTTAGTGGATTGTGGAATCTGCAAAAAGAGGTTTGAATGTTTCTCTTCTTGTTCTATTGCACTAGACTTGACACTTGGAATCTTTAGTTCCACATGTTTTGATGAAGTTTTACTTGAACTACTCGCATGATTTGAGGATTTAATGATATCCGTTTCATTACTTGAGGATTTATTGGTACCCGTCTCCTGATCTGAAGATTTACTGGAACCAGTCTCAACATATGAGAGTTGACTGGTATCAGTGGCATGACTTCCTGAGACAGACATGTGCTGAGGTGATTTTTGGTCAGAATTTCCTATATCTCCATTACACAATTTGTCCTGTTTTACATCCACACCTTTCACAACCTTGTCAGAAAGTTTTTCAGTTTTGATATGAGTATCAGATCCAGTGTGTTCAACATGCCCATTCAGTTTCGGCAAATCATTTTCAGATTTGACAGAGATCACATCCTGCTCCAATTTAACACCATTTTCAATCCCTTTACCCTCCTCACATTTCACACTATCTGTTCTTTCAACCTTCACTATATGTGAGGTCTCTTCTTTCATATCACTTCCATCTTTAAATTCATACTTTATTTCTTTACCTCCATTTTGAAGAACACTTTTATTTTCACAACCTTTAGCAGATTTTTTTCTCATAATCTCCATTGCTTTCTTTTCTTCCACTTCTTCCAGAAATTCAAAACCTTTCTTTTCACTTCTCTCGTCAATAAATTCTATTTTTAGATTTTTCACCTCTGATCTGTCATTCTTGACCTTGACCCTCACAAGTTCTTTTATCTCACCTGACTCCATGCCCTCAATGAACACACCACCAGCATGCGGAAGAACCCAGTAGTTACGTTTGTATCGATCTCTTCCAAGATCAATGCCTCGAACATGCTGAGACTCTTTAAATACCTTGTCCCTATACTGAACATGTTGCTTACGAAGTTTTTCAATCTGTTTTTCACACTCTTCAAGTGTGGCAGGATCATCTTCTTCCTACAAATATTAATCAAAATGTTTCACTTTGTTTTAACTATACAGAAAACATATAGAACTGAACACAAAATAATCTAGGTATAGAGAGACTATTCCTTGACTTACAGCAATACAAAGAGGGTGACATTGACATTAAACTATTTATTACATACATAAAGCAATTTAAACAAGAGCTGTCAGATGGACAGCGCGCTCGACTTTTTAGTGCTTGCCTATAAAACAAAACTTTGACAGTTAAGGGCACACAAGACTTTAACTAGGAATTTCTAAGTACAAATCAAGAAACATTTTCACAGAGTTATCTTCTCTTGCTTACAGATAGGTCTCATGATGGTACTAAAGTACTCCAACTTTCAAAGTAATATCTCAAATGGTTAAGTCAACAAGTGGACAAGAATGAAAAACTTAACCAAGATTCTAAGTCGATAAAGGGCCTTAATTTTTAAAACAAATCCCTGACAGAATTATCTTCTCTTGCCTACAGATGGGGGTAATGAGTACATAAGTACTCCAACTTTCAAAGTAATATCTCAAATGGTTAAGTCAACAAGTGGACAAGAATGAAAATTTTAACTGAGTCAAAAAGGGCCATAATTCAAATAAAATCCTTGACAGAATTACCTTCTCCTGCCCATGTTTTGGGATCATGATGGTTTACAAGTATTCCAACTTTCAAATTAATATCTCAAACAGTTTAGTCAAAAAGTGGACAAGAATGAAAAACTTAACCAAGATTCTAAGTCGATAAAGGGCCTTAATTTTTAAAACAAATCCCTGACAGAGTTACCTTCTCTTGCCTACAGATGGGGGTAATGATGTTAACAAGCATTCAAAGTTTCAAAGCAATATCTCAAAGGGTTAAGGCAATAAGTGGATTTTACCCATATTCAATGTATTTTCTAAGTCAAAAAGGGGCATAATTCTGTCAAAAACCTTGACAGAGTTATGTACTCTTGTCTGTTGATGTAGGTCATGATGGTAAACAAGTATGGTTAGTTTCAAAGTAATAACTCCAATGGTTTTTTAAATAAAGTGAGGTGGTACGAAAAACTTAACCAAGCTCAATACACTTTCTAAGTCAAAAAAGGGCCATAATTCTGTCAAAAACCTTGACAGAGTTATGTACTCTTGTCTGTAGATGGAGGTTATGATGGTAAACAAGTATGGTAAGTTTCAAAGCCATACCTCTAATACTTTTGAAATAAAGTGGGGTGGTACGAAAAACTTAACCAAGGTGTGACACCAATGCCGATGCCCGGGCGAGTAAGAATGCTCCCCTTTTCTTCGAAAAGTCGAGCTAAAAATGTATTAATTTTTACTGCATACAAAAATTGTATAGTCAAAATTATAGACTGTTCTAGTCAAAATTTCATAATCCATCTACTTCGTCAGGTCAAATCATTTCCATATCTATCCAGTATTTGCTAACAAGAGATGTAACACAGTGCAATGGTAAATAAGTCACACGAACCATTTCTCCCTCGTTGAAGTGTTCCTCCTCATTACCACTGCCTTCATCCTTATCCTCCTCATCATCACTGTGTTTACTGATAGACGTCATCACGCTGTCTTCACCCTCTCCCTCTGCTGCAGATGGCTTAGCAACAACCTTGTTAAACTTCTTAGTTCTAAGGATTCTCAACCTGAATACAAAAGTTTTTAATACACTCAAGCCTAAGAAAATGATATAGCATTAGTTAGAGATACTTTCCTCTCCTACTTGAACTGACTGACTGACACCCTTATTGATGGACTCTATGACTGAATGAATCAATCAATAGTACTGACTGACAATCTCTTTCAGTGATAAACTAAACAACCAGTTAATTGACAGAATGACTGACAGTTGATTAAGTGTATTACAGATTGAGTGACCAGTTAAAGAAATACAACATCTTTCCAACATTACCTTCTAAGTTTTCCCTCAATAACCCATTTGTCTCGACGGATGTCTGCCATGTGATCTAGGTGATTTTCAATCTCCGTAGTAATTGTCTTCCCGCAATTCAATTCATTACACAAAAACGCTATTATTGCTGCCCTCTGGTTGACAGAACAAGCTTCTAACGGGTGGTTACGTAAATATTCACTCAGCTGTACAGGCAAATATAGAGATATAATGATTATAAATCTCCCTTATCTTATTCTACTTCATAAATCTGGCATCTGAGTCTTCTATGAGTGTGGGTGTAACACATTCTGCAGAGTTAATATTGCATCAAACATTATAAGGTACTAGAAATAGATTCAATAACATAACACCAGTAGAGATATAACAAAAGAACCAATTCAAACTTTTTGCCACTTCAATTTAATTGTCTTTAAATAGCTAATGTCATAGTTTTATTTGTATTGAAATTCTCTCAGTTGACACCTAGCCTCATGTTATTTCAGAAGGGCTTGTACAGTTCTTTTTCATTTACAACTGTTGACTATGTGACCTTTATCTATTGAAAGCTGCCTGCTTCATCAAGTTTTTCAGTACAGGGAAGAGTGACAGTCTCGTGTGCCTTGCTAGAGAAGCATCTTCTATCCCAACTACCAGCCTACCATTTTCTATTTCTACAGAACAACTTACCTCAGTTTCACCTCCATTTCTTACAACCATAAAGATACGTAGAACTTCTGCCAGGATCACATCTGTTATCTCTATGTCTGTTATTTTCTGACCCAGCTTTGTAACAGCCTACAATACAACAATCAAAGTGTTTCAAATACTGATGGAAGAATATTATTATTAGCAAACAAAACTTTAATAATTAAAGCATTTTATAATAGCCCGCACATCAGAATGGGTGAACATCTTAAACCATCCCTTAACATCGAGTTCTAATCAATTGTATATAGTACACAAGTTTCAAAATTTTGTTGACAATTTTATGCATTAACTATTTTACACATATTTCTAAGTTTATTAACAATCTTTCCTCGACTATTTAAAGGGGAAGTAACTATATATCTTTTAATCCACCAATTCTGATGAGCATATCAATTCTGATGAGCATAAACCCCAGGAAATTGTTACTTCCACTTACAGTAGTGAGTACCAAGGTAGCATTTGACTTATTATAAATAATGAAATTGCAACTGAACGGTATTAGGTTAAATCATCAATTTGATGTACATTAATGTTCAATAAAGACAGGTTTTGCAGATATACCTTAATCTTAATCATTCTTCACCTGACCTGCATTTGTAAGATTTTTTTAATATCATCAAACAATATGAATTGCCTATAAATTATTGCGGGCAGTATTTAGGTAGAATGCTACATGACTCTGAGCAATGCCATAGGAACGTGATTGTTGATTATAATTGCCTTCCAAATACATTGTTATATTATATCATAGACGCTTGTCTGTAAGCAAATGGACGTGTAACACTTCTTTCAATCATGTAAGGCGCCATCGATCACAGACAGTTAGCTGTATTTTATATAATGGGTGTCAGTAAGAGACAGACTTACCTCTTTTGGATTAGGAACACCAGGTTCATCAAGGGCATGTCTGAGAAGATGTGTGATAAGGGACATAAATTCCTCGCTGTCATCCTCTGTCTTTGCCAACACAGCATCCTGGAGACTTTTCAGTGTAGGAAGAGTTTGCGAATCTAAGAATTACAGGAATTATCATATTTAAGGTAGGGTTGGTGTGAGGATTAGTGTATCTGTTATGCTTTGAAGGAACAATGTTCCACTGACTGCTGCCCTGTGGCGAGTCACGTGTGACCAAGAGCTATCAATTTGTCTAAATTATCTATTTTATTTACTAGAAATATTCTATCACTGAAGTATTTTATAAAATGTTGATTGGGTAAACAAAACTGATGTCTACTATTTAAACAGTCTATATATGGCCATACACCTTGTTAAATCATACATAAATGGGTAATAACCCTCTAGCATTAAAGTAACATGTATATAACTAATACAGTTTTACTTGTTTATCAGTTTTCCTTTATATAACAACCCTGGTGTTTAAGAACTATATTCCAACTATTCTTGGTATAGACAGATACCTGGGTAGAACCAGAAACCTTCCATTACCTGTATCTCTAAATCTAAACACTAAATTACTCACCAAAGCCAAGAGCTTTAGCAAAGTTATGCAGAAACTCCAGTGACATCAGACAGTCTGCAAATGCTTCTCCTTCTAAATGATTCCCAGGAATTCTCACAAAGTCTGGCATGGCCTAAAACATTCAACATAAAACATTACAATTTGTTACTGTTTTTGCTTTAATGTTCTACTAGTTTCAGAAAAGTTTGACCTATTTATGCGAGCAAATACAGCAACAAAAGAATTAATGTAAGAATGCACAGTGAGAAAAGACTACTTCATATTGCTTCAATTTTTCACCATTTCTTATTGTCTCTACTGGTCACGACATACATGGGAGCATCAGAACATTTCTTTACCAATACTTCAGTCAGTTCATATTTGAACATTGTAATGAGTTACCTACCCTGAATTATTTACTTAAGTTGCCTTATGAGCACTGTTTGAGTTACCTACCCTTGAGTCTCTAAGTTCCATGTCCTCTCTTGGTTTCTTCAATTCCTGTGCTAAAACAAACTCCATCTTACGCTGTTCCTGTAAAAACAAGAGATACTTAAAGACACATAATACACCCAGGAAATGATGTACCTTATCATTTTTAATTAAGCAATTAAAACAGATAATTTACCCTCTTATAAATGGACAACAATACATGTACATCCAAGTTTTATCATGTAAAAGATATACAATCTTAATGAAAGTACGGAATACGTAAGAATGTTATTAAAAAAATTTAATAAAAGGATTAATATCTTACATTTTTCCTTTCTTTATGGAGTCTCTTTTCAGCTATTCTTTCTTCTTTCTGCCGTTCCCTTTCCTGTACAATGTAAATAGCAGAATTAAAGTAGTAATATATATTCAAATTTCATACACAACAAAAACAATATAAAATTGAATTCTTGTAAAAGTTTCAATAATTCATCGCAAAAAATGACTACAATGAAATAAAAACAATTGCGTCATTCAAATAAAATGATCAACAGAGAAAATCTTTGCGTTTCTAAATCGGTTAAGTGTAGTCTGTAATAGTGTTATTAAACAGTCTGTAGCATCTGAAAAAAGTGCAGTCTTTTTATTATCCTAGAATGTAGCTAGGAGAAATAATTCCACAGACAAAAGTCAATTTTCAGGCATTTATGGAATATGAATACAAGTAAGGTTATGTCAAACCAAACTTCAACAATACTAGTTGGTAGGTTTGATTTTTTAAGTCTTTGACAAAAATTGATGACCTGGTAAAGGTTACTTGCTGTATTGCTCCAGAGAGTGGTTACACCTTTATTCCTTACCTATATAGCTGACCACTGAACTGTCTATTTCTATATACACTTTAACAGTTTTGCAGTCAACCTTAGAGATATTGTGTCTTGTACACTGTTTCTTACGGTAGTTGCACATAATTACATTTTATATTCAAGTTTCAAGTAATACAAAGTACAGTGGAACGCTAAAAAAAAAAAAAAAAAAATCCCTTGGGACGTCATGATTTACTCTGCTGAATGCAAAACTGATACATTTGTACTGTGGAAGTTTTCGCAATATCTGAATTTGCTATAAGTGAGATCCACTCCGAGCCCCAGTAGTAACATACCTCTTGTTTCTTACGTTGTTCTAGCGCCTTGAGGAGCAACATGTGCTGCCTTCGCCTCTCTTGCTCCTGCAAAAAGGAAATAGATGTCATCTGCTATAGTAATCATAAATATTTTAGTGCTTAAACAAAAGTTTTGACAGCAAGAGACTTTTTTACCCTTAAATGGAGTCTAATGCCACTTTTGAAAGAATTTCAGTTATTCAAAGACAGGCAGTTTACCTGACTATCATTCCAGCAAATAGTCAGGAACATACTCCATACCTCAATGATAAACTGCAAATTTTCTCTCACAGAGAAATGGTCTGCGTCATCCCTCAAACACAAGACTCTCAAGAAGTGAGAAGTTTGACAGATAGTCAGGGACCACTGGGGTGGTCTATCTTACAGGTGCTTCGGTTGTGCTCTATGATGCATTACATGTCTCATGCTAAGTACCTCTCTCATCACTTCATATGACAAAACTACAACAAGAGTTTTCATAAAAGCTCCAACCCTAATAACTAATAATCTAACCTGTCTCAATCTCATTTGCTCTTTCAACAGTGCCACTTGCTGCCTCTTCATTTCTCTTTCCTGAAAGAAAAAACCCTTTTCAGAAACCGTGGCATCAAACTATTGACAGAAACCATGGCAACAAATTATCATAACATGAGGCAGTTTCCAGTCTATTTCAATAACAGACTGTATAACCTGTCTGTAACTTCAGTTTTGTTTGAATATCTGTAGCTTTCAGTAGAATCATTGTTTCTGAATATTATGTAATAAATTGTTCGTGTTTATACTAGATCTATCAGTGTCTTTATAAAGTAAAATTCACTTCATAGAAATTCCTGGATCAAAGAATATTTCAGTCATCTTTGACAATTCCTTTATACCAGGTTTAGTGTTATGGAACACTGGGTCCTTGTTCCATAACCCTGCTCACTCTGTTACATTGCACATCTTTTACTTTGAACTAAGGGATGCTTAGTGAAATATTATTCATTGAATAGAGACGAGCTGATTGTACTGGATGTAAACATAGTATAACTAAAGTAAGTAATAAATTTAGCACAGTTCGAACAATTTGCCAGATACACAGATTTCTGGGGGTTGGCCCCACTAACATCAGATCAGATGATCCAAGTTTACAGTCTCCCCAAACCCACTCCAACTTTTTTTTATCATACTGATGTTCAAAAGAAACTATTACAGATCACTTTCAGTTTTTTTTTCTAATTCTATACTTGGTAATCTGCTTAATAACTCTATTACTTTCTGTGTATTGAATAATGCCTCTCATGCCCAACATCCCACTTAGGTGTACTCAAACAACAATATGCACCGTACAACAGACTCAAATCAACCTAAAGGTGTTATCTAATTTCATTATATTTTCAACTTTTTTCCCTCTGTACATTAATACAGTTAAAACAAAATCTCAAAGAAATTTCTGTTTCTATGGAAACAGGTTACAAATACAGAACTTTAAACGGCTTGAACTGCAAAAAACCACAATAAAGTGCATTGTCGTAAACAGTGAGGAAAATTACACTAACACAAGTCACCCACTCTACAGCAGATTATCAAATACAACTGCATGAATTACGTATGAATTTATTTGTACTATGCCCCTTTCCTAAAGGTGTAACAAAGTTCAAATACGTTTGCTCAAAAGAAAGTCTTCTTTTTTTCCAAATGATGCAGAAGATACTGAATATTATTTTGTACATGTACTATCAATATATCCATACATTTTCAGTGGTTAAAAATTCAATAAATACATAAAAAACAACATTTTTTTTTAATTTTTATAAATACCGAAACCCTGACTATCCTAAATTTCTAAAATGGATTTTTCCATCATTCAATTAGGTCAATACCATTTACTATTCATAGGGGTGATTTGAATTGTAACAAATGAATAGTAAAAATTGTGTACAATGAGTAGATAACACTGCAAAAATGTCTACATTCAGGTAAAGAGTATTCTGTCCAGTTTTACTGAAGATTCCTTAGGAGGCTGGCCTCTGGACTGTAAACGAGATCAAATATAACGGATTTTGTCAATTCAAGGGAAATAACTCTGACTGAACTCATAACCTATTTGTACATGATCATAATATATATACTGTTTAGGTTTGGTTATGATTGCTATAGAGTTGAACCTTCTAGAGCGTATTCAAGGTCAATCATGACCCCATCTCCCCCCTCCCCCCAACACATCCCTTAAACAAATCAGGGGTAATAACTCTCAACATTCAGACCCAATGTGGCCAAAAATCTAAGTTGTTTCTGATCTTTCATCCATAAACATTCTGTCCAAATTTGATTAAGATTACTGAAGATTGTTAATATACTGACGGTGAATGGATCATGATTCACAGACATTAAACAACATAATTATAATTTCTGCCAAGGTGAGTTCAACAAATTGACTCAGAAATTTTTATGTTCATTTACAGCCAGTGCCCCTTTCATTGCCCTCCAAACTTACATTTCCATATGGTGGACTTGACAGCATCATTACCATTGGCAAAAAGTCTTCTTTCCCATCCCACTAAAGAGGATGAGACAAAAATCAAAATGTCAACTTTTCAATATTTTCTGACTTGAGACAGTTGCATTATGGTAAAATTCTATGTACTTCAACCATAGCGGACAGATTTCATTTTTGAACAATTTGATGCGTTTCTCAGACATAGTTGCAGCCATGCAACAGGAGAAAATAAAACAACAAAACAACGTAATTGGTAAACATGGTATCTTGTGCAATCTGATATTTGAACAGATCTAAATAGAGTCAGAATTACATGAGAAATGACAACCTTGATTACATAGGAAAGACATGCATTTTAGAAGTGGTTATATCAGATTATGATGAATAATAAAAGTTCAAATAAATCTGAGAAATCTTGTGTATTCATAGTTTTATCATAGAGGTGACATGAACAAAACTTTTCAAGCAATTAGCTATGTGGGTATTTTGTAAAAGCATAAATTATAATCAAGGCAGACAGAGGGAGTATGTGATGGTAAAAAGACATACCATACAGATTTTGGTGTATGTGATGGTAAAAAGACATATCATACAGCATTTGGTGTATGTGATGGTAGCAAGGCATACCATACAGTCTTTGGTGAATGTGATGGTAAAAAGGCATATCATACAGTCTTTGGCGATATTAAATATTTCACTATAATCTCTATAATTTTCTGTTTTGGTATTATATTTATTGACCAAAAACACATGGTAACTACTTCCAACATATATGTTTAAATTAAAACACATAAACATGTTGTCGAATATAAACCTACCTCAGAGTAAGACCTCTAAAAAGTCATTTTTAAATTCTAAGTTCAGGACATACACCTGCAGTTCATTTTTCAAACCAATATAAAAACAGTCCTTCAAAATTAGATACTAGAACAAAAGAAAAAAAAATCACTTCAAAGTCTTGGGCCTAACTTCTAGAATCAAACTACACAGGTACATATATGTCATCAAAACTTGTTATCAATTTTTAACTTGTCCTTGCCGATCTATATACCCTGAAAAAAAGGAACAACAGTAACTGTTCCTTTGGATTCTGTTTGTACATACATTCAAATCTGCCCAGCTATACCAGCTACAGAATGTGACCTTGAAAGTAATATTCCTTATAAAGTCTGTAGAACTCAATGAGAAATCAGCTGTAGCTGTCAAATATGGTTTATTGCCGACTGTTGGTTTGTAAATATTTTAACTCTACTAATTAAAAGTTTGACAATGAACAAATTAGCACCACACAGAGAGTACTAGTACTTCCTCTCCTAAAACCAGTACATGTACACTGTGTACCTTATAACAAGGTCAAGTCAGGGTTCAAAACTCCCAGATGCAAAGCACACTTTTTCTAAATATATTTATTTATATTGTAAATATTTTAAAAATATATAAATATATGAAATATTTACTTCTTCCAACACACCACAAAAAGAATGAAAACTTTCGGACCTTACAAACTAGGTAGTTAATATCTGAACTGCACTGGTTATCCCAGTAATGACATTGAATGTGAAAGAAAACAATATTATCACCCCAGTAATGACATACCAACCAACTGTGAAACAAAACAATATCAACAGAACTCAAGGTGTGCGCATGCAAAAAATATAACATAATTATCAAGTATCTCGTGCATGGTCATACACGTTCTGTACGGAAAAAAAATGTCAGTACAAATTAAATGAATGAACAGCTATGTAAAAAAATCTAATTATAAACTTGATGACAATGTTGCTATGATCATAGCTTGTCCATCTTGCTATATTTGGCAAGCCAATGTAATAACTTCATGTTTTTTTTAAACAAATGTTCTTATCGTAAACATTCTGAAACTGTTCAAGATTAACATACTATTTGCTAATCTGATTATTTGACTTTGTGATGGAATGGAAATTATGACTGTAACAATACAAAGATCAGTAAGAAGGTTCAGGAAAACTTACATGTTGACAAGACAGTCATTATTCTGCATGTACGTTTAAGACACTTTAGTATAGTAAAACGTTTACATATCTATCACAGCGCTTTCAAAATTAACATTTCTGCAGATTTTGATTTCAAGCAGTAGGCTGTGTTGTACGGTATCGTCTCCTTAGGGATAAACACCACTGTATTATAAATAAAGATACAGACAATTGGCTTGCCACCTAAAATCTGACTATAAGTATATAAACAGAATGTGTATGACTCTGAGGAAAGGAAGAAACTAGCATGACCACTGAGTAACTAACATCTCAGACAAACCTCAGCTCTTTGCATGGCCTTAATACATTTCTTTCTTTGCCGCTCTTCCTGTTTTTCTCGTCTCTTCTACACATGCAGAAATTATAAAGCATTACTCAAAGCAACAAAAATAAAAAATTATTCACTGAATTCAAACTGTATTGCATTTTGAGGGTTTGGGTATAAAACTATAGCATTATTTTCTGAGTGAATACTCCAATGGTTTTACACCAAATCCTCAAAATATTTTACTTTGTTCTGCTGAAAAAGACCCTGTAAACATATACAATGTAAACTTTGTATATAGCAAAAAAAATTCTAGTTTTCAGTCTAACATATTTACCCAGAACTGATTTATTTAAAGCAGCATATTCCTGATATTGTTAAAAAAGACTGGAATAACTATCCATTGACACAGCTGCTTTAAATGTGTCATAATCATGTCCTGCCAAAGACGCAGGCTGCCACAGACATAGACTGCCACAGACACAGGATGCCACAGACATAGGCTGCCACAGATGCAGGCTGCTAAGGCCAGACTACCACAGACACAGACCCATTGGCTGCCACAGACAAAGGCAGCCACAGACACGGCCCACAGACACAGACTGCCACAGACACAGGCTGCCACAGATGCAGGCTGCCAAAGATGCAGGCAGCCACAGACATAGGCTGCCAAAGACGCAGGCTGCCACAGGCACAGACTACCACAAACTCAGTACACCACAATCACAGGCTGCCACAAACAAAGGCAGCCACAGACACAGCCTGCCACAGACACAGACTGCCAAAGACACAGGCTGCCATAGAGTCCAGCTACCTGAGGCTACCACAGGCACACAAAACTTTCAGTATTAAAGACCAACCTTATCAGTAGTACCTGCTATATAGCCTCTCAATACAGTTTAACTGAACCCTTTGTACTAAAGTATGAGAAACTATAATTAAACGGCCGTAGATGAGGTAAATAACCTTCTCTGCATTTCCCATTGTATTTGAAAATGCTAAAATGCAACTTCAGTTCACTGAATGTTGTTGGTCTATTATTAACTTTGTCAGCATCCCTTACTCAAACATTATTATCTACACAACTAGCTCAAAAACTGCATATAATTGTTCCATTTAATTCATTATCCCGTCACATCTGATGTAATAATCAGATTGTTCACATCTGAATTGAGATAACTTATCTATCTTAACCATTAAATATTTAGTTTCAAGACTTCAAAAATCAAAACAAAAACGCTACTTCCTACTTCTATTTCAAAAATAAAATCCGCAGGCAAACCGTAAAGTCCAAAAAAGAGACAAACACAAAATTTTAGAAATACTATCAATAAAGGGGTACAGACAGGAGCCTGCTGGGAAGGGTACAACAGCAAAAGCCATGAAAAAATTATTAAAAATGTTAGCAACATGCCAAATGTTCAATCTTACCTCTAGGAGATGCTGCGCTCTCATTTCCTGTTTCATCCGCAGCTGTTCATCACGCTGGTGCCTCTCACGTTCACGCAATATTCGTATCTGCTCTCGTTGTTTTTTCTTCTCCAGAACTATGTAAAAATACATGAAACAATTACAAAAATATCCCAAAACTATGTGAAATCATAAGACATACATCACAAAATTGTGTTAAAAGTTCTTGACACATATCAACAAGAGTATCGCTGGAACCAATGTATGCTCCCAAAAAGGTGTATTTGTAAAGTGAAAGCATTTCAGATGATTGTATTCACATCTATTCAGTTTCGTTCAATTCAAGCTGTGCATTGCTGAGACACAGGGTGGAAAAGATTTGGACAAACGCACACACGCAAGGACGAAAAAAGCGGCGATTATAATTATGCTTGCTTTTCTAGGAGTAAAATAAAGAGAGGTAATTCATAAACATGCTGGAACAAGCTGATAATTTGCAAATCTTCTTTCAGTGGTAAAGGTTCCGACATCATTTTGTCAAACTCCTATCACTGAGTGCTAAGATACAGTGTGGATTAAACAATTAATAATTAAGAGAAGTAATTTATAACTGATGGACAAGTAGCAACCTTTATGCTCGCCCTTCAGGGAGTGTAATCAAGGTTTAATAATCGCATGACATATATCACTAAACTATGTCCAAATACATGACTGCAAGGTTCACTTGAAATACACTAGTTATCTCTTGTGTATTTATACAATATAACCTTGCTGTCCTTAAATATCAGAAGAAGGGTTCAGAAGAGCTCAAGTGACAAGTTCCAAGGCAGCTGTTTACAGTTTCTGATGCCCAACATATTACTAGTTGGCAAAACAATGGGATGAATTGACACAGGGTAGAACCTTTGACACCAGGTAACCCCCCTGACACAAGGCGGGGGGGGGGGGGGGGGGGAGAACATCCCGAAACAGGCGCCCTTCCTGACACCAAGTTGCCCAACATCCCTCCTGACACCAGGCAGAACATCCCTCCTGCAGTTTGGCAAACTACAACTGCCCCCCCCCGGCAAAACATCCCTCCTGACAACAGGTACAACATCCCTCCTGACACCAGGCAGAACACGACACCAGGCAGAACACCCTCCGACACCAGGCAGAACACCTCACGGAGACACAAAAAAACCCCACACCAGGTTAGACTCCTCCTGACACCAGGTAGAACATCCCTCCTGACACCAGGTAGAACATCCCTCCTGACAACAGGTAGAACATCCCTCCTGACACCAGGTAGAACATCCCTCCTGACAACAGGTAGAACATCCCTCCTGACACCAGGTACAGTGTTTCCTTCTGTGGCCATGACACGCAACGTCTTCACATAATGCCACTTTTAGAAAATCTTTTTTAATAAAATACAACCTTCTGCAGACTGCATAATAATTTCAGACACATTTAGAGCTACAAAAACTGTCTATAAACAAGCCTGGAGATGACATTAATTTGTATAGAGAAACACAAGTAAATATAATTAAGCTTAGACTCGTCTGCTTTCGAGTTCAAAGCTAATTTCAGGACATGCCGATTTCACAATATACTGCCATTT
The DNA here is from genome assembly GCA_022818135.1 of Saxidomus purpurata. Lineage (NCBI taxonomy): Eukaryota > Metazoa > Mollusca > Bivalvia > Venerida > Veneridae > Saxidomus > Saxidomus purpurata. The sequence continues at coordinate 25,551,683 of JAFMSR010000016.1, read as the reverse complement.
TATCCTAGATTCTGGACGTAATTCAACCGCCTCTTCTCTAAATTTCTATACTAGACTTACACATCATTCAAATTGGGCAGTGTAATTATTTGTTTAAAAGCAGTGTTCAGCGAAAAATTATTGAATGAAAAGAAAACAGTGTAGACCATGATCTGACTGCATGGATGCATGGCAGAAACATTTTACTTCCAGCAGTGTAAGATTTAACTTATCTCTTTTAGTATGACATCAAAGGAATTCAAGTACAATGTTTAAAATCACAGTCTGCCACAGTATGAGGGATGAGGGGTGATCAAATATGTGAATACTGAGCTGGAAGTCAAAAGGTCTCTATCATAGCTAAGGACTTAAGTGGCGGATATCACTTTAACTATTAGCCTAATAGGTTAGTACATGTAACATGTCTTTAGATTTCCTGAACAAGCTAACTTTACACTGCTCCTAACCTATCTTAATTTCTTGACTGGAGTTACCTATGTTTCAATTTAGACATAACCATTTACTGTTCAAAAGGGTGTTAAAAGAAAATCTGTCAGCTGAATCCCTTACAGTTTTTGACCATTATCAGATGGCATAGTCATGCAATTGAGACAATGATCCTAAACCATTTTCCTGCAGTGCTAGTTATAGTCTACACTGGTCCCACAGGGCTAATCATGGTCTACACTGGTCTTGCAGGGCTAATCATGGTCTACACTGGTCTTGCAGGGCTAATCTTGGTCTACACTGGTCTTGCAGGGCTAATCATAGTCAACAATGGTCATGTTGGGCTTATCATGGTCTACACTGGGCCTGCAGGGCTTATAATTGTCTACACTGGTCGCGCAGGGCTAATCATGGACTACACTGGTTGTGCAGGGCTTATCATGGTCTACACTGGTTGTGCAGGGCTAATCATGGACTACAATGGTCGTGCATGGCTAATCATGGTCTACACTGGTCGGGCATGCCTATTCATGGTTAACACTGGTTGTGCAGTGCTAATCATGGTCTACACTGATCATGCAGGGCAAATCATGGTCTACACTGATTTCAGACAGAAATGTATGCTTTCAGAAAAACAAAATTTACAATCTAGATCTTGTCTGAATCCAGTCTCTGTAACATAAGATTTATTACTCCAACTTTCTGGTTGGTACAAGAGGAAATGCCCATTCTTACTTTTCATCTGTTTGGCACGTTTGAGGAGTTCCTTCTGGTGTTCTCGCTCCAGTCTCTTCTGAAACTGCATCTCTGCTACTTTCCTCGCCATTTCTGTCAATCAAAAACAAACATTAAACAAAAATTGGAATAATAGAAAAGGTCATCACAAAGATTTCTCCTTTTTACCTTTCATCGCTTTTCATTTTTGTTGCCACTTTGAAAAAAGTCATACGTCACCAACTTCATGCATTTATAAAGAATCAATTAAGTGCATTTGATAAGGTTTTATGTTTGCTAACATAAGACAAAATCTGCAAAGTCTGATATATCCAAACCTGCAAAATCATCAAAATTGGAATAAATTAGACTTAAACATTTTCATGTTCATGGTACTGTGCATAAATATTTACCTAGCACTCATAACTCTCTGCAAATGTTTTTGCGTATAACCATGCTATTCATGAATGCAATATGATGCTGATTTAATGATTTCATATCTGCTGATAGGATGCACTGTTATTGCTATTTACATCCAGACACCGAAAATGTAAATTATGGTAATACATAACTGTGAAAACCATCTCTATAGTCCACAAAATTGGATACATATTTTGATATATACCTTGCTGCTCTAGTTTTTGTTTCATCTTGTTCTCTATCATCTGTCTCGCCATAATCTGCTGCATCTTTAACTTCTCTCGTTTCTTCTGATTCTCGATCTTCTTGAGGCGCCGACTCACTGTCACAGACAAGCGATCCTTGATCTCCGATTCCGACAATTTCACAAAACCCTGTTCCGAAATTAAATAAAAATAGACAATGTAATTTGGACATAGCTTGCAACAACTCTAATCATGGAAGTTTCTGGTAAATGCTTTCAGACAAAGACCAAGATATAATTTATTTAGAACTGATCAAATAGCAGATGTTCTGGGCATTGAATTATCTTGGGGCTTCAAGACTTTTAAAGATGGTCAATTACTTTTAAGCAACATTTTATGACAATTTCTAATTTTTGTATATTCTGTTAGAGATGTATTTATTGAACAAAAAGACCCCTTACATAGAGTTAGATCCCTATCAAAAATTTACATTTTATCAGCTTTTATAAAGTTTGTTATTACTCCCCTTAAATTTAAAGTATTTAAAACGTTGAGTAGTTCTTTTTTATTTCAAATTAATTTCTACTTTTACATTTGAATTAGATAGATATACAAATATTTTAACATTCTGAACCAAAATGCAAGTTTTAAAACTATGTGTAGCTTCTGAATTCATCTATTTGCATTCTATTTTGGGTGCGCACCCAAGATAGGTAAAGGGAGGTAATAATAATTTTTCAAACTTGCATTTCTACCGAATTCTATCTAAATATATAATTTTCAATGCAAATATTTCACAAATATAATACAATAGGTCTTATGTGTATATATTTCCTTAGGCAGTGTATGTGTATCAAATTTTTACTCATGATAAATAACGCTTGGTTGAGCAACCAGGATAGGGAAATCAAATTTTAAAAATACCTCCAGTGAAAATCTTACTTGAATTAAGCGCTAAGTGAACATAAATGAGTGTAAATGATCAGATGTTAAAGTTTCAAACAAATCTGTTACATGGCCAAATTCTGATTACACACTTTTAGTTTTAATGATTCCAAACTGAGATGAGCCAAAAAATTGTTTTTTATATTATCTTTTGCACGACAAGTAGTAAACTTTTGACTCCTTAACCTGCAAAATTTATAAAATGGACTTATTGTTCAAAGGGGTAGACAGAGCAAATTTACTTATTGAAAAGTCAACTGGGCAGAATAGTTTGTCACTAAGGTAAGAGTTATTTGCAATTAGCTGCTTAAATGTCTCTAGGAATATGAGATTATTTTATAAACAATGCAACAGTTTGAAAATGAAAATATTACACATGTTCAACACTCTTACAAAAATTCTTTTTGAAGAAACCAATAGTTTGGCAGGAAACCCCTCTTTTTTCCTATAGAAGGTCCCAACCTAATATTATCCCCATTATTACGAATTGTTCTTGTAAATATATAACGACGAAATTTTTGTTCAATGTAATACACATATTATGATTATGAAACTAACAACTTAATATTAAATGTGATGTATATCTTGTAAGGTTGGTGGGGGATGGCTCTCTGACCCCCATTAAACCAGTGGACGGGGATAATAAATCGGGTTACCCTTTTGGGGCCCGAAATAAAAAATAACAAGAGCTGTCAGTAGGACAGCGTGCTCGACTTTTTTAGTGCTTGCCAATAAAACAAAACTTTGACAGTTAAGGGCACACAAGAAAATTTTTCACAGAGTTATCTTCTTTTGCTTACAGATAGGTCTTACGATGGTACATAAGTACTCCAACTTTCAAAGTAATATCTCAAATGGTTAAGTTAACAAGTGGACAAGAATGAAAATTTTAACTGAGTTTCTAAGTCAAAAAGGGCCATAATTCAAATAAAATCCTTGACAGAATTACCTTCTCCTGCCCATGTTTGGAAATCATGATGGTAAACAAGTATTCCAACTTTCAAATTAATATCTCAAACAGTTCAGTCAAAAAGTGGACTGGAAAAACTTAACCAAGATTCTAAGTCGATAAAAGGCCTTAATTTTTAAAAACAAATCCCTCACAGGGTTACCTTCTCTTGCGTACAGATGGGGGTAATGAAGTGAAATAGCATTAAAAGTTTCAAAGCAATATCTCAAAAGGTTAAGGCAATAAGTGGATTTTACCCATATTCAATGTATTTTCAAAGTCAAAAGGGGGCATAATTCTGTCAAAAACCTTGACAGAGTTATGTCCTCTTGTCTGTTGATGAAGGTCGTGATGGTAAACAAAGTATGGTTAGTTTCAAAGCAATACCTCCAAGGTTTTGAAATAAAAGTGAGGTGGTACGAAAAACTTAACCAAGCTCAATACACTTTCTAAGTAAAAAAGGGCCATAATTCTGTCAAAAACCTTGACAGAGTTATGTACTCTTGTCTGTAGATGGAGGTTATGATGGTAAACAAGTATGGTAAGTTTCAAAGCCATACCTCTAATACTTTTGAAATAAAGTGGGGTGGTACGAAAACTTAACCAAGGTGTGACGGCGCGGGGGGGGGGGGGGGGGGGGGGGGTAGGATAGCTCCCCTTTTCATAGAAAAGTCGAGCTAAAAAAAGGAACCCCCTCATGATATCTTTCAGAATGACTAACTCAGAGTCAGTAAGTTGTTTTTGGTCTTGTTACATGTAAAGAGAGCTTGTATTTTTGCTTTAACAAGAGCTGTTCCTCACAAGTGATAAATGCCCACGAAATAGGTGTCTCATAGTCTGTGTCCTCTCCATGTGCTCATGTAATTTTAAAATCCTTCCATGCATGGTAACTCTGCTATTTCATTACTTTTAAACACTAAGTGTGTCCTTGACCTTTAAGATAGGGACGTGGTTTGTGCGCACACACACTGTCTTGATGTACTGAACATTTGTGCCATGTTAGTTTTAAATCAACCAATGCAAGACAAAGTTATAGTACAGACACAAAATGTGTGCATATATACAGGATTCCATTACCTTCAAACTCTAAGTGTTACCTTGACCTTTGAGGTAGGGACATGTGCTAGACATTTGCGCCAAATCATTTTAAAATCCTTCAATGCATGTTAAAGTTACAGTCCGGACATGAATATGTGCATATATAGAGGATTCCATTACTTGACCTTTGAGGTAGGGACGTGGTTCTTGCGCACAACACATTGTCTTGATGTACTGAACATTTGTGCCAAGTTAGTTTTAAATCAACCAATGCATGACAAAGTTATAGTACAGAAACTAATGTGTGCATATATAATTATAATATAGAGGGTTCCATTACCTTCAAACTCCAAGTGTGACCTTGACCTTTGAGGTAGTGACGTGGGTCTCTTTCAATGCATGACAAAGTTACAATCCGGACAAGAAAAAATGTAAGGGTGGACGCACAGACAGACGCACAGATGGAGCAATTGTAAAATGCCACCCTTCGGGGGCATAAAAACAGTATTGTGGATTATTACATTTATTAAGAACATTTCAGACAAACCATTCAAAACTACTCACATTTTCACCACCACTAACTCTTGCTTCATAGAAGTCACCGACATTTACTTTGGTATTAAACGAGAACATATCACGTCCAAGATCTGTTACATTGTTACGCTCAATATACTGAAAGAGAAGTGATGTAATATTTTAAGGAAATATATATACAAGACAATGGTGAAATGTAGAGAATCGGTAAGACCAAAGAGTTGCGGGTCTGAATATCTAAAGGATTAAAACTTTACTTGAATAAATGCTGCATCTTTTTTATGAAATGAAGTAAACTTTGTGTTAACACATATTATATTATGTCACTGCCACATCATCCTAGTATTTACTGTACGTATTTATAAATACACATACCCTCATGACATCGGGAATTGTTTTCATTTTACGTCCACATGGAGCGAAATACCACACCTCGCCTACAATCCCACGTCGTCCATATGAGTGGATGTTTGTCTGCCGTTTCCAACCTTTACCTAGTGGCATCCTTATTTTATCATCGTCAAGGACAACATGCCTTCTCTTGATTGGTCGGTCTCCACCTGACAATAATCAAATATGTTTTTCTATCAGTTTTACTAACCAGAGCTGTTAGAAAGACATTAACATTTGTGGGCATGAAATTCTGTTGTTTTCAGAAATATTGAAATTTCACTGGCTAACAATTTGTGGATTAAATCTCTTACGTTTAAACAAATGGCAAGAAATAATATTTGCAGGGATCTAAACTTTTCTGTTGTTTTTCTTTCACTTTTTATAGAGTCAGCCAACCCTTTGATATCTTCCTGGGTGAACTTGGAAATCCCGGTACACGACCCTAGCTCTTTAAAGAATAGACCCCTTGGTATTTTTACATGCCCAGTGTATACCGGGGACCTCCGGAATGGTAGTCCAGAGCATTAACCACTCAACCACCCAGGGATCGAAAGATTTGTCATTTACTCCATCAATGAATCAATGAAACCTAGTGCCTCTGTGAATAATAATATTTTCTCAATATTTGTAAAGACTACTTAGCAAACCTGTCATCACATGACATTAAAATGGCTAACAGCACCAAAAAACCTACTTTAATTTAAACCAATCATACTAAATGAACAAAGATTATTTCCTGCTACTCTTTAAAGACATCATGTTTATAGACAGAATTGCCATGTGCTGAGTGCAAAGATACAAGTGTCTCTATATACAGTATCCTGTACTGGATTCTAAATAGCACTAATGGTGACTAGGAGGAAATTCCACAAAAATTTAACTATCCAGAACAGAATATTAATATCATAGGTATTACGCCATCTGATTTATCCAACCATCCACAGAGCTATAAACAGAATATATGATCCATGTATAATTCTATTAATAATTTGGTATACTTTATATGGTAAGGCAATTCTGATAGGAGTTACTGTAACATGAATACATTAGTTTTTCAATTCTATTTCATGCACCACACAACAAACTTGGAACTTTAACATTAAACTCCAACTTGCTAGCATCAAAAGAGTTTTCATAATTATGATGGACAGCCACAGATTTTCCATTCCGGAAAAACCCTGCTATGCCAGACGACTCTCATTAATATCTAGTGAATTAACGTTATAAACATTGTGATGTTACTTTCCCAAACACAACATCTGAATATTGTTTGTTTTATATGATAATGCATCATTTTAAGCATATGTTTGCATTTAGAAATCTGCTTTAAAGTGCAAGACGGCATACAAGAAAACTGTTCTATCATGAGACATTTGGCCCAGATAGAAATATCCCTCACCTTAGGTAACTGTTTTGGTGGTAACTCGGCTTGTAACAGAGTCTTGTTCCCACCAAAACAGTTACCCTCAGTGATGGATATTTCTCCTGCTCATGACAGAAACTATCATTCCATATAAATTATGACTAATGTACACCATGAATATATACCAGTACATTCAGCGAGTCTTATCATATTGTAAACAAACTCGAACTGTTTGAATTTTCACTTAGCACCCCTGACCAACAAAACATACTACTGTCCATGCAGATGGACTGATCCAAGAGTTAGTGTAAATCCTTTCCCTGTTGAATTTCTAAAATGGACTTGTCCATCTTTCATTTTGGACAATAGTGTCACTGAATATAACAAACAGAACAGATGGTGGTTGCAATGCATAGAGTTAAAGGCACAATCACATGCCAGTAAGGGTTCAAAATGTAAACTAACACAAATTTCTCTTATCACTATTCCCAAACAATTACTATGCTAGCAGATGGAATGTTCTCTTTGGGGAAAATAGCTTTCCTGCATTCAAAATCAAATGGCATCATAGAAGTGTTTTATATCAGTTTTACCATCTGAGTCTGCTTTTCTCTTGCCATGTTCATCACTGTCCGAGTCTCCAGTCATGTTGTCCATCTCCGACTCACTCAGGCTTCCATTCTCTGAAAGGGGAGGGAACTCATTTAACATAATTACTCACATCCATCAATATTCCATACCTTAATGAATCCCATTCATTTACAATTGTAGACCTTCTTAATATTCTTGGCACCTGATGTTTTTTAATAAGACATAAAATTCCATTGACAGTACTGTCATGGAAAGTGGCCGGACGACCACAAAATCAACTTTGCTATCATTCTGGTGGCAATTAATAATATGCTTGTAGTGTTCTATTGTCTAGTAGGGCCCACTTGTCTGCATTGTATCTGTAAGAAAAATTATGGATATTTTCCTGTACAAAACTACTTGCTTGAACAAACCTAATCATTTATGTGCAGATCCTGAAAAAAATAAAATGTCATACTGCAAGAGATGTGTTTCACTAAACCAGGTAAACAACTGTTATAATCATTAAAAATAGCCAAAGTGTTTACGCAATAATAGCGGACTATTTCCCTGTATGACCGTCAAATTGTCATACACATACTGCAATAAAAACCTTAATATTTCTGTAAGGTAAAATCATTCATGCGCTTGTTTTGTGAATAATACTGTGCTTATAAAACGGAGCAATATCACCACTGTTTAACTCATACAATCATATTTCTCCATATCAATCACATACCCTTGTAACCTAAAAACATAACTGATCATTCTTTGTCATTGTGTTGTTATCTACATGGAATTAAAGACCTTATTGCTATTTTGATTTCAACTGTTCACATATAAAGTTTCATATTGTTTATTTGAAAATGAAACATGTCTGTGCATCAATCTGAAAGATTACAGCTGCACAGTTTTTGTTCCATAAAGTCTTGTAATATTACCAGGTTTCTATAGCAACTGTATATTCTAGTCTATGTAAAAGCTAATTTACAGAACTGTCTCCCATTCTAATTATTTTCAAAGTAAGTTATCTAACAATACTGAATGTCTAGAAGATTTCTTCAGGCTATAAATAGCCTGCTATGACAGTGATTATCTGCTAAACTGATCAAAAACATTTTGTACTATCCATAGAACTTCAGTTCTACCACATAATTTACAACATATTTCTCAGACAAAACTCTTAAAGAGATAAGACATTAAGCTGTAAACAAGAGGGCCAGGATGGCCCTATATTGCTCACCTGTGACTTATGACAATATGTGACCAAACTTTAACTCTATACTCTATATCATAAACACAAACGTTCTGTTTGACCTTGACAAGGCAAACCTTTTCACCAATTTACAAGATGATTGGGTTGCAAATGTCACATGTATGGCATACACAAGGTTTTTTACCGGTTGACCTAGTTTTTTACCTCAGATTACCCATATTCATACTCGACCTAAATTTCATCAAGACAATCATACTAAAGTTTCATTTAGGTCCAATGAAAAATGCAACCTTTATTGCATACACAAGGTTTTTCTATGATTTGACCCTGTGACCTAGTTTTTGACCCAAGATGACCCACATCCAAACTCGACCTAGATTTCACCAAGGCAGTCATACTAACCAAGTTTCATGAAGATCCAGTGAAAAATGCAGCCTCTACTGCATACACAAGGTAAAGTTTGGACAGACGACAGACACCAGGCGATCACAATAGCTCACCTTTGAGCACTTCATGTTCAGGTGAGCTAACAAAAAATTCGCAAAATAAAAAAAAAAAACTGGTAAAAAATCTATACAGCACATACTTTTATGAAAACATGCACAAAATTTGAATTAAATAACTCATCTAGCATCATTATAAACCTCATCATAAACATTCTATCCAAGTTTTGTTAATATTGCCCTGGTAATGTGGATACTAGAAAGCAAACATACGGATGGACGTATGACAGACATCTAATTTTCATAACAGAGCATTTTCAGCTCTAGCAAGCTAAAGTTTTTACAGCACAACTTACCCATATCAAATGAATCAAATGCAGAGCTACCGTTGCTGTTCGTGTCCTGAAACATGTCCATGACCTTCATGGTCTGGTCCCCGTCATCACTTCCTCCAGTATCTTTGCTGGTACCTGGTTCCTGCAACACATAGGACTCCATGTGTAATGTAATCAATTTAAAAGTGAAGTTAAATGTTAGCAGCTACAGATATATCAACTTTAAATTAGCAGTCTGGGTAAATTATTGTTATATCTTAGATGTCTCTTATCTAAGATCTTTACTAAATATTGGGAAAGACTAGAATCAATTCTCCACTAAAAGTTGTTTAATTCCTCGAGCAGTTTCTTCTGTATAGATCTAGAATATAAGTATTATTTATACAGCTTGGGAATATAGGATGAAAAGATACAGACGGTGGTGGATAAGGGAGGGGAGTCAATCTCACTTTATAAACTGGTTCAAGATAAATCTTTTACCTTCAAAAGGCGCAAAAAAGATTACATATGACAAATATCAAACATCTGACCATGGAAAAACAGTATAGACCATACAGTTAGACTACTAGACTGTATCCCTGATGAAGACCATGATGCCCTCAAAACTATGAATATATTAAAACATTAACATACTCTGTTGTTTGTCGTTAGTTCCACTATACGTTTCTGTATTACTAGACTGTATAGTCAGATTAGTGTCTACATTTTACATAAATTACAAAGTTTCAGGAATATTCAGATATATATAATCTATTCTACCATATATTATCACCATAAGCTCCTTAGCTGTCTTTCCCCTTGACTGGTCACCAATTTATTTTAAGTCCTGTTTTTTTTACCTGTTCTTCATTGGCATCTTGTGAGTTGTTGTCACCACTACTTGCGGCAAGTTCTGCCATCATTTTCAGTTTGTCAGCGATCTTGTTTGGACTTCTTCTTCTAGTACCAGTCTTTCCTGTGGCAATGTCGCCATGAACAGAGTTGAGTTTGGTCCCTTTACCACCATGTTCACCTTCCGATATCTTCTCTGCAATCTCTTGCTGCTTAAGTTTCAGTTCAAGTTCACGTTTCAATCTCTTTTGACTCTTCTCTTCATCCTTAAATATGATCAATTCAGTTCATATCCACATAATCTCTTACCCTTTAAACACGCATAATCTCTAACATTGAAAATTTCTGACTTTTATTACCAGACATAAAGACCTGTTTGTGATACTGCATTTTGGTGTTGCCCCACAAAAATGGGTCTTAAATTGTAAAACTTTTCACATTATAAATCTCTGTCCTCTAATTGGTCAATTTGAAACAAGTTCATATCTGCCTAATTAGAGGCCAGAGCTCTTAGAGTTGCTTCCCTTTGAAGTTAGCTAAATACCCAACAACTCAGTTGTGCAGCATGAAATTTTCATGGCCTTAGCAGTTAGTTGTTTACCATTATAAAAAAGAGAAAGTCTTTACTGTTTAATCAATTTTCAAGCTAAGTCACTACAAAAAGTGGCTGACATGAATCGATTGTGAAAGATGTAAATAGAAACAGATACAAAAAATTCAAGATCAATCTTCAACATGTTTTACCCCTAAATCTTGTGCCGGCATAAAATCTTCTTGTGATATTCTGGGAGGTCTACCCCTTCTCTTCCTCTCTGGTGGAGGTGGAGAGCCACTTCCTGCAGCAGACGACATGGAAGATTTCGTCTGCATTCTTTGCCTGATCTGATCTGCAATCAATTTTTTCTTCATGCTGTCAATGTGCACATTATCTGGTGGGGGTGTGGGTGTTGAGCTACTTGAGGTGGTGGGCTTCGATGGTGACCGTCTGCTTGGGGAGCTGGATGGGGTTCGGTTTGACTCAGCCTTAGGTGAGGGAGAAGACTGAAGATATAAAATTAAATTGATAGTAATAATTAGCCATTGGTTTTCTTCTATATGTTATACAATGTCAGCTGTTTACAAAATCTTCAAGCTTTATTCAAATGCATGTTAAATTAAACTTTTAAAGTGAAATTCTAGAAACTGACTTTTGGAAACAGAATGATGTCACAATACAACAAAGCTAGATTTCCTAGAATTAGCCTTATCTTGCACTTAACATACCAGTAATCTTATTATACCAATGGAGTATGTACAAACCCTGGTTGTACTTGTATTAATCAATAAGAAAGAAATGTATTTAGCTGTCATTCAAAAATGATAAATGTCTAAAGGTTGCATATTACATGTATTTTGCATTAAAATATAAAACAGGTTATCATATCAATAGTGGCTGCTTCAAGGAAGTATTTGTTTCACCCCACTAGTTCTTTATCTGTAAGATGGCCATGCATCACTGTTTACACTAATACAGTCATATGGGGCCTATCCTACCTTCAGCACACAATTTTAGCATAAATGAAATCTACATCATGTGCATGTATCTACTACATTTACCTTCTTTGATTTTGCAGATTCTTTATCAAAGTTTACATCAAACAGACTGGATACAGAACTCCTGTCAGAATGGGCCTCACTGTCCAATCCATTAGTTGTTGAGCTCTCCTTCTGTAATACGCAAAAGCCAAAATTCTACATCCTATATTTACCAGTACATGAAACACTGCTACAAGCTCAGAGTAACTACGAATACATTTTGTATATAACTAGAGCTTTCCCTATGATGATGTAAAATCAGATTTGTTGACTCCCATTCATCAGTACATGTAGTATTAAATAACGCAAATATGAAACTTTCACTGCCATGTTGCTATGTGATAGCATGATAAATGCATGTATATATTTATAGACGATGAAATAGGCCTGCTGTGGCACTACAAAAATAAAATCTGAAGCTCTTTTAGTTTATGGTTATATCTGAGATAAGATGAAAATGTCAATGTATTAACCTCTAACTTCTATTGTGTGTACATATATTCAATATAGAAAACTAGTTATTTATCCTGTAAATCTACCTTTTTCACATATTTCTCCAGCATTGATGGGGATAGAATAGATGTCGACTGGACCAAAGACAACGGAATGGCAGGTTGCTTCACTAGCTTTCTTGGCCGGCCCTTGCCTCCCGGGGTGCTCCTACGCCCCCTGGTGGATGAAGTTGTGTGACTAGATCCTGCAGTGCTACCCGATGTTGTTGTCTTGGTGATGGATGTTGGACTGCTAGTCAACCCTAGCGATGTACCAAACAAGCCATATTTTGCTGAAATATGCAACAAAAGCCTTTACCAAACAATAGTACAAAATTCTACAAATTCAACCACTTTATCATTCATTTCTAATGCTTTAGTTAATTGTCTCATCAAATGGTGGGCAAAGCTATTCAACTATTCCACATGACCTGTTTCTAACTTTAGCAAATTTCATGATATTTTTAACAACAATGATAGCTTGTCATAAAAATATTAAAAGCTACACACATTCTCTTTCAGTATAAAGTATTCAATTACAAATAAAAAGTAAACAATATCCTTTAATACTGAGCCTACAGCATTAAACTATGGAAGTAAGCAAACTAAATTATGTAATTTGAGCTATGAAAGAAACCTTACAAATTTCCATACACTCATTCATACAGGTGTGTTAATTTATTCTAAACATTACAGTGTGAGAGAAAGTCCTGCTCAATCTAAAAACCCATCTGCAGCACTAAAATGAAAAGAGCAGCAATTTTCTTAGTCACCACGATAAAACACTTTTCCATAGATATAATTCATGTTGAGTTTTTCCTAACATATTTGGTAACTCATATATGTGCAATTTCTTGTTTCCCAAAATCTCTCCCCCTCCCCCCCCCCCCTCCTTAAAATATTGTTCCCAGTTGATTTCTTGACATTTTTCTAATTTGAATATTTGAAATAAGACTTACTTTGTAAACACATTTATACACTACCACTGGAATAAAGTTCATACAAAGTCATGTGTTCAAACTCAAACAACCAAACACTGACAATGATACAATAAAGTTAAAGGTATATGACACGTTTACATAATAAATTCTAAACACTCAACTCACATCCTACCCTGACCAGGAGCAAGTTTTCAGTTTGGACATCACCATGTGTAGATCATGATCAGACTTCATGGCTGATCATGATCTGCTCTGATTGGCAAAGCGAAATCACTTGCTCCTTGCAGGGTAAGATTTCAACATCAAAAATAATGTTTATACATTTACGAAGAAAACTAAAAGCACTAAAGAAGGAAGAAAAAAGGTCTAATAAAAACAAAGCATTTTACAGTAGAAGCATCAAGATTGATGATAACAGAAAATATGTTTGGAGAATATTTTGTAATCAATTGACTCAGAAAAGCAGCACACTTAAGGAAACAATTGGTTTGTTAGGCTGGAATATTTCTGTCATTTGAATCGATCATATTTTGCAATAATTAGCATCACAACATTGATATTATTCATGACAAAAAACCTCAGGATTATGAATAAATTGCAAAAACATTTCAAACTGATTTCATATAAAGGTGTGCTGTTAAATATCCAATGTGAGAAAAGTGAGAATTTTCTGTGGAATGTCCTGGCAAGACAATGTTAACTTCATTCATTATTTGTTATGCAGTCAGTATGAAAGAAGTTCATAGTTTTGTCAAAACCAGAGCTTTACTGGTTTTAGGGGATATAATCCTGATTCACATAAATTCTAGATCTGCCGGTCTTCACAGAACCACTTGCCATTGCAAGTTTAGAGTCAAAAAAGTTTATAAACCCCAGGTTTATAAGCCACATTCTTTCGGAGATTTAAGCCATACTTTTTTCTAAGTTGAAGCCACACTCTTTCCCAGGCTACAGCCACATTTTTCCCCAGGTCAAAGCCACATTATTTCCCATGTTAATGCCACATTTTTCCAGGTTAAAGCCACATTTTTTACCAGGTTAGAGTCACAACATCTTTCCCCAGGTTAAAGTAACATTTTCCCAGGTTAAAAGCTGGATATTCTCTCCCTGGTCAAAGCCTCATTCTTTCCCAGGTTGCAACCACATTCTTTCCAGGCTAAAGCTACATTTTCAATACAGATCCCTAACCTCCTAACAATGAATGGCAATAAAAAGCATATTTACATTACCGGTTTAAGCCTGTATATTACATACACTGTAATCTGAATTTTTCATAAAATTATAGATCAAGAACTGGTAAAGAGGAATTATTGGTTGAACGGCAAATAAAATGTTACTATTAACAACTAAAGCAGACAAAGAATTGGAAATGTGCAGAAATAAAAATTATATCATTAAAAATCACAAAACTGTAATGGTTAAAATCTTACAGTTTTCTGCACTTCTGCTTGAGGTTGACGCAAGAGCCAACGGATCTGACACAGGGCCCCCTTGACCCATGGATAAAAGTAAGGGGCTCAATATTGAGTCAAAGCTCAATGAAGGCCCTGAAACATGACAAGAAAACAATTTGCTTTTAAGGAATCTTGGAAAACTGTTTATATCACCAGCTCTATATATTCTACTCAATTTAAATGTGTCAGGGGAGATCACTCCTACAGGCTTAACTTAAACTTGCACAGTCCCCTTTCTTGAAGAGTAGACTCTTCCATGCATTATTAACTTGGCTGTGTTTATGAGGCTATTATTATCTAATTAAAGCAAATGTCAAGATCTGTACACACAAATTATCAAAATAATGAATATATGATAAATTTGAATAACATATAATGTCAGTATGAAATTAATCTAAACGAAGATAAGGAAACATGTCAAAAAAGTAGCTTATTTCTAAACAATTTAAAATAAATCAACCGTTATGCATGTTCATACATATCTACACTTTTAACTTCATATGCTAGCAAGAATACCTTTACATCTAATATTTCAAATTAGAAGCTACAGACAAGCCCACTTGCATGTTGAAACACAATCCTGTTTAATTAATTGTAGACTAATATACACTGAATGGTGTGAAAATACCAACTGAGTGCAAGTACAATGTATTGCTGTAAAACTGATGATTAATTCTTCATGTTATATTTCTTTTAAGATACAATAATGCCTAGACATTATTGCAAGTCATTTGTAATAAGTGAAAAGTCCTGTAAAAGTATTAAAACACCCTCTCCTCCCTCATAAAAAACACCCTCCCCTATCCCACCCCCTTGGTTAGCATTTGGCGAATAAATAAGCAATAATTTATTTCATTAATAACTCTCGGACCAAAAAAAGATATCCAGTAATTATGAGCTATTCAGACATAACTTAAATAAAATACATAAAGAGAGACTTACAACCATTTTGCACCAAATCCATGGAATTGGTTCCCCCCCCCCCCCTTTTGAAGTCACAATGTATTGATGGGCATTTTAGTTTGGTTAGTGGAATGCTTAACACAATAAACTCCGTATGTAACAACATCAGATATAACAACATGTCCAATATAAGGAAATTTTCTGGACCGTGTTTTTTTTCTTCTTTATTCAATAAGAAAATGCTATATTGTTAAATAACAAACTCCGGATATAAAGAACAAATTTAAATGGTCCCTAGGGGCTAGTTATATACAGAGTTTACTGTCACGACAAACAGCTATCATAAACAGGAGCTGTCAGTTGGGAGCACGCTTGACTATCCAAAACACTTTGCACTCCTGATAGTGTATTTAAAACATTTCTGTTATAAAGGCTAATAAATTGTTAAAATTTTATTCATATAACTTTATCATTATTTCTTGTTTTCAAGTCTGATACTTGTCAACATTTTTTTGTATTTTCAAATAAATCCAATATTTGATTACTGAGATATGAGCACAACATAAGCATGTGTGAAAAACTTTAAGTTTTCCAAGTTAAAAATATTATAATCTGCAGGAGTTTCAATGAAGTGAGCTATGTAACTTGAATGTTGATAGCCATGATGGTTTCACTGAAGTTTCAAATCAATCCAATCATAATATTACTGAGATAAGATGCTGATAGTAGCTAGCATGCAAAACTTTAACCAATATTTTATGTCCAACAAGGCTATAATATGCATAACGTTCAGTTAAGCAAGGGTTATCTAACTTGCTTATCTGATACCCATCAACACTTATCTTAAGTTTAAATCAATCCAATAAGTGGTTACTGAGATATGTCCATTATAGCAGCTTGCATGCAAAACTTAAGCAAATATGCAATGCCTACGCAAGGTTGACTGGAACAGCCCTGTCATTATTCTCTGAATACAATAGCGAAGTTAAAAATCATTTCCGTTTTTCATAAAAAAGGTTAAAAACAAGAGCTGTCCCTAATAAGTGACCAATGCCAACAAATTGGTGTCTCAATTTGTGCCCTTGAAGGTGTGGACCTTGAACTTGCACAGGACACTTAATCTCGTGCTGAACATCTGTGCCAAATAGTTTTAAAATCCTTCAAATAAACAGTTACAATCCAAACATGAGCATGTGCATATATACAGGATTCTAAAACCTCTGACCTTTAAGTGTGACTTTGACCTTCAAGGTAAGGACACAGCACTGGACATAGCACTTGCACATGACACATCATCTCCATGACACTGTGCTCAACAATTCTGCCAAGTAATTTTTAAATCCTTCCATGCATGACAGAGTTATCAGGGGTATACAGGTTTCCATGACATTTAAACTCTTAAGTGTGACCTTGCCCTTTGAGTTAGGGTAGTGGGTATTCCACAGGACACATTGTTTTGATGTGCTGGACATTTGTGCCAAGTCTTTTTAAAATCCATGGAGGCATGACAAAAATTAAACACAGACAGGAAAAAATGGGATGGACAAACGGACGGATAGAAGGTTTGATTTTTTATATGCCCACCTTTGGTGGCATAAAAAGTTCTGCAACAATATTTGTACTTTTGCATCATGCAAATTTAAATCATGGGAAAACAAGCTGATGGCTGCATCCAGATACTGTTTACTACAATATGTTACAATTGGTGTGAGTTTTATCCGGCTTTGAATGGTGACGCCGGATTTGTAAGGTGACAGTTCACTATGATTCTTCTATTCCAAATTTTCTAGTATTAAACACCCACCTGAAGTAGGACTGAGGCTTGTTGCAAGTGATGATGGAATACCAAGAGGATTTGCCAATCCATCGCCAAGACGACCAAACAGAGATGACACTGGAAATGCCGGATGACCGAGCATGGAGAATGCTCCAGGGAGATGGGCTAAGTGTGCAAACGGCAGTGCTGACATTCCCACTCCAAATGGTGAGGCACCTGAAAAACATTTTCAACAAATTTCATTTTGTTTCTATAAGGCGAACTTAGTTATATTGAACAGATGTTTTGTAGTTTTATTTGACTGCTTTAGTATTTAAAACAAGATCGTCCCTTGGTATGTAATTTATGCACGGAGCCAAAATGTGTATGTCCATATTTGTACATTGTCTCCTATACTAGTAATAGGTATTAAAAACATGAAAACAGGCACTGAGTATCGCATGTTTTACAGGTTATACTTCATTCAAAAGCAAATGAAAACTTAAACAAACACGTGGTGACAGACTTGAACCACTCACTACAAGCCCCCATTATATAGACCCACAAAAAATCCTTCATGTCTTTTAGGGCCACACATGCCAAAAAGGATTGGAGTAGTGCTCAGAGATTTTTTTAAAAACTACCATGTTTTTGGACGATATACCGGGGTTAAAAACTTAAGCAAGAAAGTATGTGTTTCGAAGTACAATATATATATTCATAATTGTTTGCTTATTTGACACTCAACGCCCAAATTTTAGATTTAGTTTACTATTCTCATAGTATCGTTCATGGCTTCGATAACTGACAACTTCTCCAATCTACCATTACAGTACTGGAATGCGAAATGACCGCTGACGCAATTTCTTCAATTACCTCATCAATGCAGATTGTAACAATTCAAACGTCTGAATATTACTAACAACACAGGGGAAAAAAGACTTCGCTAAAAACAACCCTAGTCTTTATCAAACAAATAAAACATTGTAATATTAATTTTTTCAAAATAGCAGTGTCACTCAATTCATCAAATATTAAATGCTATTGTCTTGTCATAAAGTGTATCTGTATGTAAACTATAACTCAATAAAAACACTATTCATGAAAAACTTCACCTGTACTACAGTAAATAAAGAATACATGTTTTGTTTTGTGGCGTATAAATAAGAAAAGATTGCAAACAATACCTAGCAAGGAGGAAGGGTCAAAGAGGTTGGAACCAGGCATTGGCGACGTCTTTGTCGGGTCAAACATGTTGGATCCCGAGATGGGAGACGTCTTTTCTTTCTGCTCCATACGTTCATCTGTC
Organism: Saxidomus purpurata; assembly: GCA_022818135.1. Classification (NCBI taxonomy): domain Eukaryota; kingdom Metazoa; phylum Mollusca; class Bivalvia; order Venerida; family Veneridae; genus Saxidomus; species Saxidomus purpurata. Next base: position 25,532,892 of record JAFMSR010000016.1, on the reverse strand, counting down.
TACTTTGCACACGGGTACATTGATACTGCAAAAAATAAATATCATTATTATTACTACTGACATTACAAAAAATTTCCTGTCTTAAAGATACAGTTATGCCTGTGTTTGTGGTCATCTGTATCTAAACATTACCTGTCTTGTAATGCCACTGACTTCCTGTCCGAATATAGAACAATTAACTCCATTAGGCAGCCATCTTTCTTAACTGACCATTATCCTGGTTAAATATCCACATTACCTATACCAATTAAAAATTGTTGTTTAAATAGAATCTGGTTTTGTTTTTCCTGATCAATATTGTGTCAAAATAAATCTGAAAAGTTTAAATTCCTTCCTTAAAACCCAAAGTACTTTTTGTAGTTGTAGGCTGCCCTTTCCCAGGAGTGCGTGAACATGGACCTAATCTGATTCCTTCCCTTAACTCTCACTGGAGGCAGCGATTCTGCCTTAGTGGTACACGCAGACTCTGATCAGATTCTTTCAGTAAATTTTCAGTGAGGTCCCCTTTAAACAATCAATGGCATTGTCCAAATTGAAAGATGGACAAGTCCATTTTAGAAACTTAGCAGCTTCAGGGTTGCAAATTATACCTTTTTGCAATTCAAGCTGTACTTGTACTTCCTCCAAATTTTTTCTAACAATAAACTTATTGTTACCTGTTTGTATAATAAACATTAAATATCAAAGTTATTTTTTATTACATATATCTAATACAATAGTCAGACAGAAAAACTGATTACCTATCAGTTAAAAATACAGTTTTATATTATGCAGTAAATCCATTTTAAAACAATTACGAAAACATTATTTAAACTGTTTTAAAAACAAGTCCTTATAAAACTGAACTTAACACATAAATCTGGTTTATATAAAGATAAAACATGTAAAAGGAAAATATGTGAAACATCTTGGCCATACAAGTATATACCACTGACTATATACACTTGAAAGTCAAGCAAAAGATTTTTAATTCAAAACATATTTATTTGAGGTTTATAATGACTGTACAGATGTACTAGAGTTAAGGCAGTTAACCTATAAACAAAGTTAACACATGATTATGGCTGAATCATCATAGATGAATATTACATATATCTGGTCCCTCTCTAAGAGCTAAATATCTTCAGTTACAGGTATTATTAATAAACCTGTGAGACATGCAATTGATTTTGTACAGTTAACCACTGAGAAGCTGCATAATTTATCCTTTTGCCATGATGTGGCCAAAACAGTTACTGTCCTTTGAAACGAAAAAACTGAAATGGGAAAAGTGCTTAAGGTATCTGTCACAAACTGAATGCCTCTCTACTGAATTTGCCGCATTTGGCTTGGCGGCTACAACTGAGAAAGTTTCATTCTATCCTTTCATCCACTTTTTTTTGACCAAAGATTCTTTTTACAGCAAAGAATGGAAATTTGGGTCAAAACAGTTAGCATTTCAATCTGTCACCAACTTCTATTCTGTAGAATCAATAACTGGCCTAATTTAGTAGCATTTGCAAATGGTGTGAGTTCCTGCTTCATCTTTAAGAGGCAACCACCCTGGAAGATCTCATTATCCTAGAAAATATTTCATACATGTACAATCAAACTAGATAATAAATCATACTGTCTGAGATATAATTTCTATGTCAAGATTTAGTTCTATTAAAGACAAATCTATTTATTTACATGTCAGTGTTCCTTTTAAATGGCCCTTTTTTCTCCTGTTTTGTTAAGTTGAGTTCTGAAAGATTTCTCTCCTTTTTACTCATTTTCAATATTCATAAAATTCAACTCAACTTTACCCTAAGTCCAAATTGAGTTCTCAAAAATCACTAGCGTCTAGATGACTTTTTTTTAAATACATTTTCATATTTTGGTGTTAGTTATAAAACTGTTTCTAAGTCTATAATAAGAAGGTCTTGACTTTACCTCGGTGACATAAGTCCTAATTTATAACCCCAGCCTCCATTACACTTCATGTCATGACCTGTACCTTCAATACTTTTTATTAATTACTTTCCATGTCAAGTGTCATGACATTTATAAAAATAGAAATTCTCAATATTTTACAACAAATCACTACCCAAACCTGTTCAGGTTATCCCCCTCTGTATTCAACTTTCCTTGTGAAAATAAAAAACATTCACATCTAAACTTCAAAAGAAATACAAAAATGTTTACATTTTTGTTCGAAAGTTTTCCAAAAGCACTAAAGTATGCTTACAATAAGCCTCAAGTTTAACAAAGGTGCCTTCAAAACAGGCATCTATATATGTGGAAAGAAAACAATTCCTTACATATGTAAATATACACAGCCTAATTCATTTATCGTCTTGATTAATGCATATCTACCTTAGGCAACTTGCAGACATGAATTTTCTCATTCTGTAATGTTACAAGCCAGAACTGTAACAAACTTCTGCATTTTATGAAAGATCTGGGCTGAATTTACTGCTGAGGTTTTCCTCTATATTTACACAGATATCCATCTGGAGAGTTAGGTCTTTTTCTTTATAAATTATTCATTCATATTGTGCCTTGTGAAGGCATGTATTAACCTGGTATAATAAAATTGGTTAAATCTTCAAAACCAGGGTTTTCCCCCAGGGTAGTGGTAATATTAATTAAATCATTGGTTCAAAAATAGGTTTCAAATGGGACATGTTCACTATTAATCAAATACTGTTAATTTTATACAATTAACACTACCGGTATGTAAAATTTAACGATCACTTCTCCAAAAATTGTCTTTCAGTGTCACAAGATTCCGCCCCATCATGCAAACCATCTTATATTTAAACATTTGAAACACCTATATTACCATAAGAAAAGCAGTGTGTTATAGGTTTATGTGAAAACAAATGCACATTATGAAAAAAAATAACATCCCAATCTGAATACCTGTCAAAAGTAAGAAAATGCTTTAATTATTTGTTACCTGTAAAATTATTAAGCCTATACCTCCATTGGCAATAAAACAGGGGAAAAAAAACAAAGACGCAGCTTTTTCAGAATAGAACAGAGGGCGAGACACAAAGTGCGTGCCAATGATAAACAGGCAGTAGCGATAATACTTAAACAGTGATCAATTTATACGGAGAAAATTGTGTGACAATGTCTCTGTATCTCCGAGAGAAAATTTGCCGTCAATCTATAGGAAATATAAGAATGAATCAAGTAAAACCTCCACTAGACATGGTTTCTATTGATTTCTAGAATTCCACACTTTTATATTCCTACATTTTATATTAGCCTCATCTACTGCACAAACATTGTCCAATTCTAGCATATATCACACAATAACGGCTGTGGCTATATCAGTTGTTTATGCTTTAATATTCTTAATGCATTACCCTTTAGGACTAAGATTCATAAGCTTGTGTAATCTCACTTTATACATTCAACAAAATTGACAAATTCTTTCACAATACTTTGATATTCATGTCAATACATTCTGTATCATGGATATTCCTCTTTTGTATTAATCAATGAAGATCTTGGGTTCAGCATCATACTTCATGGCAACATCACCTATAATCAATTTAACAAGAGGGCCAAGATGGCCCTGTATCGCTCACCTGTCTACCATTGGCAAAAATAAAAAGGTTATTAATAGCAGAAAGGATCAATTTTTACCTTTGGCTCAATGATATCCTCTTACATAAGCCTATGTAAAATCAAACCCCCCCTACCCCCCAGGCAGGGGTTAATTTTGACCCTGAGGTCAGGATTTGAACAATCTTGGTAGAGAGTCAATTATTGCCACATGCTGAAAAACAAATCTCTAGGCCTTATTATTTTGCTGTCTGAAGATGATCTGCACTATTGGCTATTCATTTTTGGTTTCTGGATCATGATCTGCACTGTAAGCAATTCATTGTATGTTGGCTGGTCATGATCTGCACTGCCAGCTTTTTATTTTTGCTGTCTGATCATGATCTGCACTGTTGGATATGCAATATTTAGCTGTCTGATCAAGAACTGCACTATATTAAGTTAGCTGTCTGAACATGATCTGCACTTTCATTATTTTGCTGTCTGATCATGATCTGCAATTTCTGACATATGTTCAAGGATATCTTGGCTGAAAATGTAACATCTAGATGTCAACAAGGAAGTTTTCCATATTTGGGCTGTGACCTAGTTTTTAACCCCAGATGACCCATATTCGAACTTGGGCTAGAAATCAACTTAACAACCTTTCTGACAAATTTCCAGGATATTTGGGCTGAAAATGTTACCTCTAGAGTGTTAACATAGGTTTTTCCATATTTGGGCTGTAGTGACCTAGTTTTTGACCCCAGGTGACCCATATTAAAACTTGAGCTAGAAATCATAGAAATTCCCAACCTTTCTGACAAATTGCCAGGATATTTGGACTGAAACAGTAGCCTCTAGAGCCTTTATAAGAAGATTTTTCTATTTTTGGGCTCTATGACCAATTTTTTACCCCAGATGACCCTTTATATTCAAGTGTTCTTCGAGAAAATACTGGACAAACATCCTGACCAAGTTTCGTGACAACTGAGGAAAAAATGTGACCACTAGAGTGTTAATGTACTAAATGTAGACGGCAAAGTTAGGACTGCCTTCGGGACAAAGATTACGGACATCGGACATTGCATCGTCATGTTAAATAGCTCACCCAAGTGAGCCGCAGGTGAGCTAAAAAGCATTCGAGAAATAATCAGCCTTTATTATTAGGGCAAGTGAATGACAGATGCACAGTTAAGTACATCAGTTCCTCAAGGCATCTTCTATCTCAAATAGAATTATTGTGGCGATAAAAGATGCATGTAACCTAACTTTATCCTGCACTACGGGGAATAAAGATTTAACTGGAAATATCTTTTAAATATCTCGCTTTAAAAGTAAAACAAAAAATATTTAACCTCCGAGTTTCACTGATTGAAGATTATCATGGTTCGAGCCTAAGTTACCAACTTTTAATATTTGGAAAGCTGACAGTTTCTTAAGAAGGATCCCAGGGTGTCTAGTAATAGTAATAGCAGTCGTTTGCAGATAATGATAGATGACGCAAACTGCACGCCAATAACTGAAATACTGTTGAATAAAGAAATACTAGCCAAAGAAAAAGAAAAGCAGAAATATTAAGTGCATGATACGTATGTAAAAAATCACACAAACATTGTCATGATTGTATTTAAAATTCAATACATGTGATTAATTTTCTTAAGTGCCAAAAAGTAAAAGGCAAGATGACTAAGCTGTCTGCCCTAAACCACAGTCCATAGTTTCTTACTGACACTTCATGATGTTTAAACAATTTAAAAATTTAAATCTCTCATTTTAACTATGATATATTTCAGACACATATGTTAATAATAGCATGTGTAATTATTTTTATTATAAGCATGTTAAATTAGTGACAGCTGTAAGTTAGTGCAGTCTTTTCACATCATTGTGAATAGAAAACAAGTTATGTAATCATATAAGTTTTCCCCAACAATCAGAACAGAATTAAAGGCCCAGGATCACTTTGAATTGACTGATGATAGTATTAACACTAATCTATTGATAGGATAATGATAGATCTATGTTCTATTCACTCTAAAACAATGTTGACATATGCTTTTCTTTAGTATTCAAGGTATTTCTTCAAGAAAAATAGTTGCCAGAAAGCATTTCTTACTTTTTGCAATATCATCAAAAAAATACTGCGCTATGTTTCTCATAATTTTATTATGTACTTAGCCATTTAAAAAGCAAAGTTAGGAATGTTTTTGGTACAAATATTAAGGTCATTTCTGTCAGTTAGACATCCTTCTTGTTAAAATGAGAGCTACTTCTAAATGTGATCCTGGGACTTTAACATTAATTTTAAAGAAATAACGAACAACAATCCCTGCACATGTAAATTACATCCCATGACTTTGTACACAATTTTCATGTTCGAAAGCAGGGACATTAAATAAAATCTGAATGTGTCACGTAAGGAATATTTCTAAAACCGAAAACTCTCTAAACCAAAAGCCAGAAAATCGGCCACAGTCAGAAAATGTGCGCAGACTCTGGGAAGACAATCCAAGAAACACTTGGAAGATAAATCTATCTTGGAACAATAAATTTTTAGTTTCCCAGTATTTCTATCAGCCCACCATAGTTTATAAATTTTCCAGATGCACATGGAAAAATATAGCACTAAGGCATTAACCTGGAAACACTGTAGGTCTTATGTGAGAAGAGAATACATGCATGCAACATTTCGGAATGTCGATATTTTTCAAACTTTAATCCAGAACTTGGAGGTTGCTGGTGTATCGCCAAGAAGCACTTCATGTTATACTGATTCGTCTCTCAACTGTTTTTCATAATCATAAATATCGCAATACTGTGAAATAAATTCTCCCAACTAACAATTAGGAATAACAGAGGTTGTAAATAATGTATGGTGTAACATGAGTTTTTATTCATAAAAGTTCTTGAAATACAGTAAAATGAGTATTTCCTGCTATGCGATATCTTTGGGAATGTTTATTAAGTTCAATGAAAATTCAGTTTTTGTATATGATTTCTCAAAGGAGCCAATTATATTGCAATGAACTCTCAGTTAGGGTATATCAAATGAAAAGATCACTGTAGAGATGTTTTATCTTTGATATCAGGCATTTTAATCATGATATTGTATAGGCAAATAAAATGCATGTATGTTATTTCAAATCCAGCTCTAATACATCATTTGCATGCTGAACATGCTGACTGTATACTGAAAGATGCAGTTGTCTCTGCTGGAGAAGGGAGTTGCCTACCCTGACTATCATATAAGATGTAAACTTAGGTTACCAAAGACAGTTCCATGTATATAGCCGTCATGTGACGCTGTAACAAAATTATCATTTACTTGTAATTTCCTTGATCTTGCCATACATGGTCATATAGATTACATGTAAATCCATCACTTCTTCATTATCTTTAATGTAGCAGATTTCAGAAGTTAAATCTTAATGAGTTGCAGTAAGCTAAACACATTAGACTTTTAAGTTACCGTAACTTAATCTTGTCTTGAGAAGATACACAGTCATACTGTACATTTCTAGCATTCAAAACATTACTCTAAATATACATTGTACTGTTTGACACATCTACTGTAATGCCAATAAATTTTCACGCCAAGTAATTTTTCAGTTTTGCTGATGTCTGCATACTGAGAATCACATGTTTTTATTTTCACATTGGAATACAAAAAAAAAATGAAACTGGATGCGAACATTTCAAGAGTGAGGATAAAAGTTTTAGTTGGCTTACAATTTATTGGCAGTGACATATTTTTAATGTTTCAACTTTGCATTTATCTGGTGTATTGACCGTACTACTGTGTAGTGCTATAAAGAGATACGTAATTATGTATGGGTTGGATTTTTTTTTCTTTTTTGGTTCAGTGATACAATAATATGTCTAGTGTCACACATCTGTATATTGTACATTTCTTTTTAAGTTTATATGGCCATACGTTTATCATTATAAATTGTAAAGAAAATGACATGCATGTATTTGTTGCTTTTCTGTCTTGTTGAATTCATTTAAAGCTGGTATAAATTTACAAATTACAGGTTTTCTCGTTTCATGTGAAAACACATCGCCAACTCAGGAGATGTAATTGTATTTACACGGAGTCAAATTTCATTGGACCCGAAGACAAAAGTTGTTACTCCTAGTACTGTTTAAACATTGCAGGAGTTGTCAACACAGCTTCTGATTGGCTGCATGCAACAAGACTTAAAATGTTACTTTCCTTATTACGAGAAAATATTAAGAAAAGCCTGTGTCAACTTCACACAACTCCAACAGTTTCGAGGGTTGATGGCTCCTTCTTTATTCCATACAAGTTTCGACAGTTTTGCGGTCAACTTTTGATTTGCATAAATTAACAGGTAAATTGACAACAGTTACTATGATTCTTCATTATCTACTCATTTTTCTCAGCCATTGCAGTCGCTCAAACTTGTTATCATCAAACCTGTCACTGACTGAAGGTCATGAGTTTCAGCCCTGTCACAGAATTGACCCTTTGTGTGTTTTTAAAAGTTGGCTGCTTTAATTAAAGTTTCCTTAGTCAGGACTGTGGTACCTGATGATCAACGAACCATCAACAGTATACTGGGTAAGTGCTAACCCGCAAATTGTGCATTATAATCATCACAGTTACTGAAGACAGTTAAAACAATGTTGAAACCCAAAGTAAAGAAATTAACAAAGGAAGAAGCACTGAAATGGTTTTAAATTCAAAACAAAACAATAAGATAGCTTTTGCTAGCAGTAGCTAAGAATATATATCAGAACTAAATATATTAGCCCTGACACCATGAATCTGTAAAATAGGATTTAAACCACTGCCCTTAATCCTATGTAATTTATCATGCTAGGTGGTTAGAAAATTTTCATGAGCATCTGCTTCTTCCCCTTAGTCCAAACAGTTAGAGCCATTCATCCATTTTAGAACTTTAACGAACCTGCAAAAAGTTTTATTCACCAGCTAACATCAATCTGCAAATGAGACGACACTTCAAGTTTTGCCCGAGTAAATTCACTTTAAACGGTCAAAGAACAAAAATAATTCTAGTCTTCAGTATGATTTTACAATAACAAAAGTTAAACGGCAAACATGACAACAGTTTTTCTCCATATATGAGCAAATAGGAAGACAGGTTTCTTCAATTCTTGTGATTATTTTGTGTGGAGATTGCCGCAAACAACTGTGTGTCTATTGGAAAAATGATCAAGACAATTGGGATCTATTTACAGGACTAACCATCGATCTTGTCCTATAGTCCTCATAACAGGGCTTACAAAATCTGCAGAATAATACCATCTTTACATCTCTGAAAGATATCCGCACTTCTCCACAAAATCAAAGGCGTCAGTGTCTTGTAAACAGGCGACAAATCACTGGGGACTTTATATGGCATGCTTATACATTTCAATAATGAAATCCCCTTTTCAATTTAGAGACAGAAAAATTATCATGATGTCTGACTTAGCATCCTCTTACTTGATAGGAATTAGCCGTGTATTCAGGCTGAACATTTAGTCAAAGCCTTGACATAAGTAAATGGTGTACAAAATGTATTTAGTTTCTCGCTGGAAACTGCTCGGACATGATCCATGATATCACAAACAACAGTGCGTTGTTCTACACTAACTTATTTTATTCTCTATTGTTACAAATAAGTCATTGCAACTGAATTATTAATCGCTCTTGAGACTCACTCCACATGGAATCAACTCCAAAGAGGAGAGGAGCAATTTGGAAATAATGTGTCTTGCATTTAAATACCAACGTCATTGTGGCACTCCTGGTGAAGATTGGACCTAAGACTCTGCGATCCAGAGGCACTCACACTTACCACTACCCTAAAGCAGCTCCACAATTGTTGAACCTTCAGGTGAGGGGATGCTACAAGGGTGGGGGGGGCCCGGCAGTCCTGACTTCTGGGCTGTGTCCATGTTTAATATGGAGTCATTTAATTGCTCTAGACAGCTGGTAGTGCTAATAGTGATGATATCTATTGTGTTACATTAAGATCAATGGGTTTAAAATTGCACAAATTTATTAAGATTTAAAAGTCTACAATTAGCTGCCATGACACACAAACCAATCCCAAAATGGTTCCTATACCCCTTTTCGAACTTCCTTGGAGTGGGTCCTGGTAAAACAGGTTAGGCTGTGGTAACTTGAAGTACTGTATACCTATAAATTTTCAAATAATAGGCAATGTATAGACAAAATCAACTAGAATCAACATAGTACGTACTATATATATCTGTCTTGTAATATGTACATGCTTCTTAGACTTGGAAATGGAACTTCGAAAAAGTATGTATAATATCATATGTATTTGCTTTTTCTTCAGTGTGGTAGTAACCATGTCAGATGTTCCCACAGGTACAAAATTGAACACCAACCCACCACAGTATTCTATTTTTATCATTTATTTAAGTGATATACATGTAATACAAAAACAAACTTTACATACAGGTTAAAATGTTGTAAATTTTTTTTAGCTGAAAGTACTGGTACAAACAATTCTACTGTATATAAGCAGTAAGCCTGATACACTTGAAAGTTGCATCTTTTCCATTATCCTATGAACAATCTGAACTTGTATATTGCCAGTATTGTAATTTATACCACATGACAAGCGTGGAAAATTTACAAATTCACTGAGTCAGCTTATATATAAGGCATGTTCTTAGAAATGGTGCTGTAATTTGCAGATAATACTGGCAGGTTGGAGTCCTCCTCACAAAGGACACAATGCCTACTGGAACGCCGGATACCATCTCATACAAAATAGGTAACTCCCATGCACCTGCACAAGCGTGCTTCACGAATTTTTATATCATTCTTTAATAATGTTGCCAAATGGGAAAGAAATCAAAAATTACATCATTTGATTAAAGTAGCTTTTAAATCACAATCATGGATGAAAGACACCGACTGTGGTGATACATTTTATCTAAACTTAGGCCAGTGTTTTTTGATTTGTCGTTACTCAAGTACCGCCGCGCTATTTTTTCGTATTTTCAAAAAAAAAGCAATGCAAAAAAAATTTTTTTTTTTCAAACTTTTTTTTCAAAATTTTAAAATCACGAAATTAGAGGTCCGTTTATACAAGTGATAACGTCAAGAAGCTGCATTCGTCTTAGTGGAATTTTTTCAGACCGATTTGGGACAATATCATTTAGCCGCATTCCCCTCCTAACATGATGTATATTTCCCCATTTTTGACAAAACGGTCAAAATGAATGCTGACCCACCAAAGTTTTATTATTAACATTAATCAAATGCTTGCCAAAATTGTTATAAAAAAGTAATTTCATACAAGTTAAAAACGTTTCATAATCACTTCTTGCAAGTATTTGATACCTTACAATTGAAATAGTCAAGCCGTAAATCGATACACTTTAAAGTTGCATTTTTCATTATCTATGACATCGACCCTGTTTTTGCCAATATAATTTTACCAAATGAAAACAGTGTTGAGAAGACTTAAAAAACTAGAGCTTAAAAATAAGGATTTTTTTCAACAATAATGCCTGTTGTTAACAGATTTGTTACTGGCACCAGTTATTTTTATCTGAAAATTTAGTTATTTTTGAGTGCCATTTAACTGGAACGCCGGATACCATCTCATAAAAATAATATATTTTATCCCAAAAAGTCAACAAGATATTCAAGGGCATTTTTCTATGGAGGGGGTTGTTCTATAATGTTGGATTTTAAAAGGGAAAGAAGGTCCACGATAAAACAAAGTTTGTCATGTTAAATAAAGTAGCTTTTTTATTTTTTTCACCTCCTTGGATGAAGACATCTACTGTGAGTGATACAAGTTATAAAAAAATAATGGCCTTATCTTTAACTTTTCATCAGTGCTTAAAGTTTAAGAGCTTAATCAACTGTTCTCTTCATTTCTGACATGTTTGACTGTCAACTTTCTTAACTTCGCTCATTGGGTGACCTACGCACTGTCAACTGCATTCATTATCTCCCTGGAATATATTATACTATCATTTTCCAATCTTTCTGTATCAAGAACTATCAGTTTCTTTTTTTCCGACTGTTTAGTACATGTACTGTCAACATTGTTACAATCTGACGTGCCGTCTGCTATTTAAATTAAGTTAATTCGAAATCCATGTTATACTATCACACTAAAAGTCTTTCACTTTTGACCCAAGTACCATAAATGCCTTTCAAGTTGACCAGATACTGTTGACTTAAGCATTATGAGATAGTAACAGAGAGCAAACTAAAATTGCCAAGGCTGACTGGAACGTGTCTTTCTGAACCATGTCACAAAAAACACTTGCCTTAGAACCAGACTCAAAACCCCACAGACTGGTTTCCCAGCACGAAAAGTTATAAAAGTTAAGACTGAGACTAGTCTAGAATTTCTAGCATTTGACTGGTCAGTTTTAAAACTGAGGTCACTTACAGCCAATGAGATGCTTAAGATTTTAGACTGGTCTCTAAAATTATTTGAGCTCTTCTCGAATGAAGTCACACCCTTGAACAAAGAAAATGTTGAGCTCTTAACCTGTCCTTACCCTGCTAGTGCACGGCAAAAGATTCTACCTTCGGAACCAGTGCAAATCTGCGCAATATGATCATGATCAACACTGTTTGCTACTCAGTCTGTAAAGTTTCAGTCTGCACTTTTTTGAACAGATAATGGTTCTTTACCCAAACTGAAAGACGGACAATTCAGATGGGTTAAAGTTTAAGGTTTCAGATTTGATAAAAGATAACTAAATTTAAATGAACTTAAAAATATTTATTATAAAAAGAAACTTTGTAAATACCGCGGCACATTAATACCAATATAAAAATATGTCTATTCACCTTAGCCACTTTGTTCTGACTTGTACCAAAAATATCTGAATGAAATCAATTCAATGTAAACCAAACAACACAATGATGTTCTGATCATGTTTATACAGGATGAAATTATCACATCAGATAAACTGTACAGTTTACTTAGAATAATGTGACAGTGATGCAGTAAAAGAGACAAGTATATTTTTGAACAATATTGTTGGATATTTAAAAATATACAGATTTAAATCTTTCCTGCACTCATGACATACCTTTTTATACAATGAGTTTAAACTTTTGTGTTTCGAGTTTTAAACTATACAAAATATCTAATATTACATCACTCTCACATTATCCTAAATGAACAGTACCTTACAAATCCTTTATATATAGGTGGAAATATATACGTGGAGATTGCTACAAACAGATTTTTCAACGCGTTTTTATGTCAGGTCAATAGTATATTCTCAGCTAGATCTACTTATTGTCATGTACATTTGATACTCATTTATGCAGATTACTCCTCTACGGCCTTAAACAATTTTACAGGTAAAAATTTTGCGGCTGGTCTACTTACGTTTATATGTAAATATATCTTGTAAATGTTTTATATCAAAGTATAATGGTCTTAAATACAAAATGAATCACAAAACCATTTTATCTTTTCCAAATGTCAATGAAAACAGCTTGAATATTTTAGCAATATTTAAACCACATTTCACAATAAAATCAATTTTACCTGTGACTTTATAAACTGACAAATCAACAAAGAAAATTTTTTGGCTTTAAATACAAAATTTACTATTCCACACAGTACTTAAACTAATATTAACCAAAATATGCCTAAAAAGAAGAAGGGGTGTCAAAAGAAACCTCAAAATTCTCGAATGATGTTGCAAATTTATTAGCTAGTCTTTTGAAAGCCGTTAAATCTTTAATATTTAAATCTCAACAGCTGAGCCAGGAGAGATTGATTAATTTCAAACAGCTAATTATCTTCAATTTTCTAAACCAAGTTTAATCTCCCCGAGGAAATGCAAAATATTTACAACTTCAAACTAAAGCAATAGAAAACTGGCAAAATTTTCTTGGGATCTTTCGCTCTTTTTCATTTCCTCTTGATCTCAATGAATCGAAGATTTCATTTTTTTCCTTTAAAACTGATTTAAACGAATTCCAGATTCCATACTTTTTTTTTTAGAGTTTTCGTTCTTTTTCAATCACTTCTCAACGATCTAAATGTATCCGAAGATTTGATTTGTCATTCAATGGAACATTGACATCTTGATACCATCCTATAACAGAGCTAGCTTTAAAGTTCTTTTATCATTGATTCCCCATTAAATGACTAACTGGTCTGACTATATTCTGCATACCCTCGTGCTCTGCAGGCAGTCTGTCCATGATAATATCTTAGAAAACAGAATGACTACACTCCCCACCCCCACCCCTTGCCCCTCCCCTCCCCTCCCCTCCCCCACCCCATGTACAAAGCTAAAGTAAGACCATTATTGTGCTTCTATTTACAGTGAAACCTGTCAATATAAAGACGTCACCTTTATTCACAACTGGTAACATTTTTCCACCAGAAAAATGAAAACTGCAAAATTAATGTTTTTGTCCCTGCTGGTGCTTTATTGACATACTGTTCTATTTCAGATGTGGTCATTAGCACAAGGTCTTTAATTCGAGGTGCGTTACTGACGATATTGATCTATACCTGATGGCATCTGTGTCAGATACTTCATATTCAGATTTTTTCGGAAACTTGAACCAATAAAGATCAGATTCAGATAATCTAAGGCATATATTTGCAAAACGCTGAGAGTTAAAATGTAAAAGACTGTTTACTATAAGTGTGCTAGATATAACATGTACCAGTACATGCGCAGAATTTTTATTGCTATTAGAGTTACATAGCTGAAGTTGATGGTTGACCTATATAATGGCCGGTGTAAGTGTACAGTGTCAGACTCCAAACATGATGTAAGTACCAGGTTCAAATCCCATTTTTAGCCCTTTTATTTAGCACAGTTTAGTTTAAAGTTATTCTTTCCACATTGCATAATTAAAGCCTTGAAGATCTTGCAACATTTACTTTTACATGTTATATTGTGTTACTATGATTGATTCCTCTCAAATTCTGACCATGTAAATTACTGCTAGAAGAAATCAAGAGCAGGTACCAAAGTCAATTGATGGGATTTGAACTTGTGACCTCCTGAAAGTTACAGCATGACACCAAGTTCTTGAACTAATTTGTCAAAATATTCTGAATACATGAGAAGGGAACTTAAAGTCAAGTCTTGTAATATCAAGCATGTCATTTTAAATTGTTAAATCCGCAATATACAAATTACACATTTTGCAAATCCTGCAAAGAATTCTGAGAAATTACAAGTATATCACTTCAACTTATAGAAGATATGTCACTAACTGTATAAAAGAACACCTCTGGTATTTCCTTAGAAACCAACTAAAGTACTGTATAAAAGAACACCTGGTATTTCCTTAGAAACCAACTAAAGTACAAGACACTTACAGAGCATTTCTCTTATTTAGTATTCCAAATTCAATCTAATCACAAAATTGGATCTTGTTTTCCTCTTTAAATTATTAAGTAATGAGTAAATCATTGAAAACAATGTACCAGCTAACCCAGGCCTGCTAACAATATATCAAGACTTCTATAAATTTTAAAATTTTCTATATTTTCTCGAGATCGCACGGAGGATTCTGTACGCTATATACATGGTATATTCAGAATCTCTTTCGGAATATTATTGGATAATTTAGTTTGCAGAATGTTTTCACAGCTACTGTTTAGGAATCAGCCGGTCTCTATACGAGAGAAAACGTATCTAGAATCAACTCCGTCAATCCAGCACTATATTGATTGGACTCGTATAGACATCTTTAAAACATCCAATATGGCATCCTTAATGTCTCCAACTCTTTGTTATTATTTCCTGGAATCCTAACTACAGTTATAACGTGTCAAGACAAGCGCTGCCATCCAGTACATTATGCATTATTCCGTTATAACTTTACGACGTAAGCTTTAAACCTCTTATTCTATTGACGATTGAATATAAAGAAAGCTGCGGAAGTTAATCATTTGAATCATTTTCTCTATTGTGAAGATTTGAACATTTCGAATTGAAACTAAGTAGATCTATGCGATCAACTGCTTGATAATGATGATACTCAAAATTTGCATTAAGTTTCAAAGAAACCTAACTTTTCCATCATGGAATAATGTGACATAGTTCAACAGTGACTCTTCAGTTAAAAAAACTTAACCTTTAAAATGCACGAAAGTTCTAAACTGTACATACCCATCATTAGTAACTGTTCTTCAGGAAGCTCACTAAACATTTACTGAACTAACTATGTATACAGTGCAGATCATGATCAATACATGCTGAAACTGCAAAGATGTCCAGGCTGATCATAATCTGCGGGTTAATTATTCTCGGGGATTTAAAGACTGCAGATGAAAGCATCTCTTCTGACATCATTCAAATATTGCCTTTCCAAATTTGATCGTAGAGTACAAAGATAGCATTACAAACTAATAAATACTCCTTCTTTAAGCAGGGGTATCTTCTTAAGTCCAGGCACTTATCTTCCTCGAGGTATTCAAATTAAACATTAAATTTTATGTAACGAACAGAACATCAATTACTGGTATAACTAGCAGTGTCAACCATATTAAACCCTAGTTTAAATGTGTATCTTGTAATGAAAGCTGGTCTCAATAGAGTTGAATAGTTAATCAAATAATTTTCAATTAGTAATCAATTAAATACACGACTGCATAAATCTGATAAGACACAGCATCTGTAACATGTGGGTCTAACAGGTTGTCACATATATCTTGTCAACAGCTTGACATCATAGTACAAACAAGAGTTATCTTTCCTTGTTAAGAAAGTTCATCACAATCAGTACATTTGAACCAATATCATCAGTCCCCTCAATCAAGCACCCGATATGTTTTACTTTACACTGATGTATTTCAATTAGTCATTTTGATACTTAGTATACACCTGTTTCAAACAAGCACCTTGATAAACTGCCCACTGAATTGTTTGATGCATCTCTTGACTAAATGGTTCAAGAATAAGAATACCTAACTTCAGGATAGGTACGTATTTGCGTCTTTCCTGCTTGAGGTGGATATTTCTGCAGACTATGATCTGCAACCTCATCCATGCAATCTAAATATATGCTGTTTAGCGGCCACGTACTGTCCAAGGAGAAAATGACCAAGTCCTTTCTAAGTTACTATAATGTACTAGGTAAGACATAAATACTTCTAAGGAAATTAAAAACTCTCTCTTATTAAGTGATCATCAACACCAAACATACTGATATCTTCTCTGTCAACTGATGACAATGATCTATGGAATATATACTGATTATTTTGAGTCCTATAAAAGCCGAAGACTACATATATATATATAGGTGTATCATTTATGCAAAAAACAATTATCCATACCAAAATTTATGTCATTTTTAAAACAATTTAAAGTAGTCTTGACATTAATTGTATTTTTGTTATTTAAAACAAACATTCAGTATGACAAACATCCTGAGTTATAAAGTATTAAAATAATCACTGTCCTCAAAAAGGATCAATGCTTTAATAATTACAACAATTTAAATCTTTATCAACATACATTTAATTCATCACAAAATACACTTTCACTGAAATTTCTTGTAAATATTAAATCTGTACCAATTAAAATGATTTACCTGCCTGAAAAAATCATATTATTCAGCATGTACATGTATCGGATACAATATGTAGAGTAGAAAGCATTCAAAGATAATGTAGTTTTTCACTTAACACACTGAATATAGAAGCTGTATTTAGGTTGCTGGGGCTGGAAATGTGTGTATTATTTACACAAGACATTAAACCACCTTGAGAGGTCAACTGATGGCCAGTATGGGAAAATGGAGGGAAAAAACCTCTGGTTAACTCATTCTGTCTGTATCACATGGTCTGGAACTTTGTATGTTATGTAACAGAGCTTGCAAGTAGCACAATAAATTACCCTGCCATACTTTTTCAAATACAACATTATGAACTTGCTGTACTATGATGTATTTAAAATTTGAAAAATCTTTGTTTCTCCACATGCTAGTCATTTAAACTTCAACTGATATAATTGCCTATCTAAATTGCGATCTTCTGCTTTTTAAACTAAATTATCCGAACTGAAAGAGAATAATGCATGATCTCTCTGCAATTTTCAGGCATTTCTGAAGACTGTAATGTCTCAACAAAACCAAGTATTGCAGACACTATTATAGCAGCCTCAATCTAATACATGTTAATTGTTCTTTATGTATCTTGATTGTTTATAAAATAGGGTTACTAGTATAGTTACGTGATCCAGCATGCCACACTTTTGCTTGAGTCGTACCTCAGATCATATGAGTGCGTAGCATGAGTAAGATCCGACCTTGACGAGAGCCTTATAGATCACATTACTTATTATTAATAACCCTTTCATTATATACCATTTGACAGTTGTCTGCGCAAATAAATTGAATTAAAATGACATTTTAAGCATAAAGTTGAAGAAAAACAATTTTTTGCACAAAATATACGTAGTGCGCGACGTCATTTTATTGACGTCATGGTAAAAGCAAGTGGTAACAACCCAGTCAAAAGCAACATCAGGTGTATTTCAGGGCCAATTGAATGCACTCTTACAATAAGTGCCGCACTTTGTGTATTGCGCATTCATACAAGACGGATTTCTTTCTGTCAGGCCGTATTTGATGGTTGAATAAAGGCTGTATTTTTGACAGAATATTTATAGGTATATATAATAATATCTAATATCGTTTGCTGACACCTTACTACCAGTAGTACATGTATATTCTTTTCTTTTAACATCTAGCAACTTGAAACGAAGTGCTGCATAGACTCAAACTTAATACCCCACAACTTACCCAAGAGTACAAAGCCACTTCTTCCACGGAGGGCCCACAGCATCATATAATTATAATGTACCGGTAGTCGACTACCAGATGACATCTGATTACAGATAACATATAAACCTAAAGAATTTCTCTCAAAAGTGCAGTACGGAGGATCAGTTTTACAAAATTCAATTAACTAATTATTCAAAATTCAATTAAATCCTAATGAATTCAATTAGATAATTATTAATTTATGTATGAAAGTTCATATTATGTCTCAACACATTCCTGACAAGTGTGATTAAGAAAGAAAGGTGCAAAAAGACAACAGACATCTTAAAGTCTTAGTTTATTTTGCATTTTTAAGGTCAGAGTCTCTCAGGCATATACATTTATCAACAATGTTTAAAAGAACAAATGTTTCTTCCTCCGAAATTTAGACTCACTTCAAGAATATTGAATTTTCTATCAATTAGCACAGAATAATCAATTTAGACAATGCTTTAACGTGTTTAATGAGTGAAATGGAAAAAAAAGAATCCATAAGAAGTACACATATTCAAGATATAATGATATAATAACATCTTTATATGTGATGTTTTTGAACGCCACTTTAAGATAGTCACTTTACACAAAACAATTAGTTGTTCTCTTTTGCACAGCATACTTGAGATTCATTAACAAAGACAGATATTCACATGCAGTTGTATATGTGGTTATTCATGTTCAATCTTTTTATAATAACAGTACATGTATCATATGTATAGTATATTAATTCCCTGCAGCATCTTCAGCATTTCATGTATATAATTAATTCTACAAATATTTCAATTTTCAAATACATACTGACTTTAAAATGACTGTTCGTTCTTGAAAAGGTTTTACGCCAGTCCCAACCATATTTTGGTCATTTTAACATGCTAACTGAAAATGCCTCCTTCAGCAAGAAATATCAACTGCAGAAACATTTCCATCTTCAAATGAGACTCATCAGAGTACTTAGAGCACAACAAAATCATAAATATATTATCAATGTTCCTTTAGCAAACTTAACAAATAAAAGAAATATTTAACACTGATAAAAGCATATTCATTTCACTTACCTCTTAATAATAGTAAACACAAAGAGTTTTTAGACTTCAAAGGTTAAACTTCAGTCCTCAACCAGTTTATAGATCTATGTTAAACTTTTAAACATTAAAAGTGTAGAAAATGTATAAACTTCCCTTCGTAAATTAAAACTTGAACTGTGTAAATCCACAAGGCAAAGTTGTATCAAATATAAATATACAGTAAATTCATGAATTAGTTATCTAAAATAGTCTCGAGTATGACCTGCATTTAATAAAGGAAAGAGAAAAATCTTCATCCATTAAATTTATGAGTCAGTGTAAAACAGTTTCATACAAGTTTATAGGCAGTGTAGTCAGAAATGTATAAAGATTTTCGCACTAAACTACCATCTGCTAAATACAAGCTGAACAAGATCTTTGTTTTGTGTGGCTTTGGAAGGCATAAGATATTTTTAGATTATCGAGTGTAAATTTTTCTTTAGCTGAAACATCATCAGAAAATGACTATTGAAAAAAAATCCAGTTTGTATGGATTTCAACCACTGGGGCTGAATAATCAACAAATTTAGAGTTGTGATGAATGTTAGTTCGAAGTATTGGCAAAAAACAGTTACTCATATTATTACTGGGGAAAATTTGAATCAAAAGAATTTATTTAAAGCCTCATCGCTACTGTGGTTGTTCATGTCATTAATTAATTAAACTCATTAGCAAATAGATCAGTAAATTAGTAGCTGCAAAAACAATTTGGAGCTGCGAAAGGGAAATATATGACAACTACAGAGATCGGGGAAAGTAACTGCAACTTTACAGAATTAATTTTAGAGAATGATCTTTCTGCACAGTGCGTAACATGCTAATTGTTTTCAAAAGTTTCATATGTCATGAATTTTAGCGATACATTTGTGAGACCCATAGAATGAAACATTGTTCAGCTTTAACATTTGTTGTGTATGTTGTATTATAACAGGCAAAGAATCAAAACCTGCCACAGCTTCATTGAATAAGGGTTTTGCTAGTGACATAAACAATACAGTGTCATTCAATTAAACATTGTACTTGTAGAAGCATTGGCGTATTCTTGATTATACAGCAAGCTGCTGTCAGCAAGATTGCAATGATTAGATTTGGAAGTTCAGAAGCCAATAAATCATGATCATGATCTACACTGGTCGCAAAGGCAAAATCTTTTGCTGCCATCAGTATATTTTGTTAATATACTACATTTTCTCAGCTGAAAATGGCACATATTGTAATACTTTACAACTGATTCCTATCAAAAGCAAAGTGCAGTCGTAAGCAAGATACCAGAAAAACAGTAAAAATTCTCAACAACCTACAAATTCAGGTCTTTGTTGAATTTTGGGGGATTTTGGTTTTACTGCCTAATCAAATATTCTAAGCTAGGATGAAAAGGATATGACTGATTGTGCATACAGGTGTATAGTATAGTAACAGATTTCATAGATCTATAATTTATCTCTAAAGCGCAGCTGATTTTTGTCTCTCGAAAATGAAAAATGATATATTGTTAAGAAAATGATTTAAAACTTTAGTTTCTAGTGCAAAAGAATGCTTGCATCTTTAGTATGCTTTACTGCTATACAGATATACTGTTTGAAAACAATCAACTTAGCAGGTGGTTAGATAGCAAAATAATTTTGTTTTTACAAGAACTGCATGTTTTTCAACATTACAGGATAAAGCCCAACTCCCACCACATCAGTACATTAATATAACAAAGAAATAGGATGACATTGAAATCAACATTGTTTACTTACACAAACTGTCAAATTAAGACTGTAAGATACAGATCAACATAAGACATTTGCAGCTGCAGTAAATACTTGAATCAGTAAGACAAAATGTTACCTTACTTCAACAGTTCAAAAATAAAATGCATGCTATCTGTAAAACCATCTCCACATTAAGAAATCTGTTTGTTTCTGCAAATATTTCAGAAGTTTTGCGTATAGATCTAGGCTGGAAAATCACTCCAAAGGTTTCAGCATAATTTATACTGATGTCAGAGCAACAAAAACCAATAGGCAATAGAAAATCTTACGAATTTTATAACCCGAGAATAAAAAAGGCCTATTAAAATTGCAAGTAATTATTGACAGATGACATCCTTTGTTAAAAGTGTCAATTACCAACGGAAAACATGAAAATTTACCTGTATAAAACCACTGCTACAAAATCGTGTAAACCGGCAAACAAAGGAATCCAGTATTAGTTGTAAATATGTCGGATGAATTTATCTGAATGCGAGAGTCATAATGTAGTCAATATATGCACAGTGGCTTCAAATTAACTAGGGAATCAGGATTCTTTGCGCTCCGAAATCGTCAGCAAAAACTTGCAGAACCACAAAGATTTTGGTACTAAATCAAAGCACTGACATTCTGTCATCCTGTGCCGTGTTAAAATTTTGGAAATCGTTTTTGCAAGACCGCCATACGAGAGTAAATAAGTAACGCGTATAGTAGGGAAATGATAAAATTTTCAACAAGAAAACAATGTAACCAGATCAATCGATGAGGCTGTATAAACTGTCTAATTTCAACGTCAAAAAGTTTATTTGTTTACAATCAAAAACACAGATGAAAAGTGAATAGACAGCAAATATCATAACGTTAAATATGTGAAAAAGTTTGAAGAAAATAAGTAATTAAATACCTTGTTTTTATCCGATCTTTCTACACTAAGGATATCAGTAATGATTGTAACGGGTTTTTACTGAAGCGCATACGAAGATTTGTGACGTCACGCAAACTGCAAACAATAATATAGAAAGCTTCAACCGGTCGGAATTAAAAATGTTAACAGTTTCTCCGTAAGATGTTTTGTAAATGGCGTGTTTTCGATCTTTGCTAGAACTGAAAGTAGACGAAGGCCGGGGCAATTAATGTTTTAGAAGCAATTAATGACGTATATTGGACTGAATTAACACGTTGACTAAATCTAGATCTAATAGAATTAAGATACATTCTAGATTCTAGTCTTTTTAGAAAACGACGAAGTAGAAGTTAGATCTACTCGGTATTCAGGGCCCATTTCGCAAAGATGATTTGAAAATCACTGGATTTTAGTTAATTCTTGAATAATTTGGTATTCAACAGAAGGACACTAGTTAAATATTGTAAAATATCCTTTTATATGAAGCAAATATGTGTTTGAGGAGTGGGAAATTGTTGAAATTGCACGAAACACAACAGTCATGACATGTGTGACAGGATTCGAGCGTTTTTAAAATTTGACATATGCCTCCAAAATATTTGTATACAAACAAAAGCACGTGTGGCTATAAATAGCGTGTCCCACGTGCCGATATATACATGTAGGTCGCGTCAATTTTCGACAAATTTCGAACAAACACGATGTGTTTCTTGACTTCATGACCGAGGTAATCGTTTTATATAAAACCTCGCTCTCTGTTAGATGTAAAACACTGCAGACGCTTATTTAGGACGCACGATGAGATTGTCGATTTTCTTTGTAGTTCATCGCGGGATTACCGGGCGATTCCATATTTTTCTAGGGGTGTATCATTACAAAGCGTTCATAATAGATAAAGGGAGACAACTTTTATTTACTATAAAGGCAAAATTTAGTCAAAATATTCGTCCGGGTGTACCTGTAAGTTGGTTAATGTGGTTTCAATTTTTTGCAGACGACAGGCCGTGTTAGAGCTACTCGCAAGTTTTACACGAAACATGCAACTATATTGTCGAAGCACTTTCATGCTATTATAAAACAGGAGTCGTTGTTATTCCAAGATCTGATCCATATTTTACGTAGTATATAGATCTACGGACCCTGCTCAGGCTCGTACTGAATTTCTACTCTATACACGTTTTTTCCCAATCTGGCAAACGTCACAGAAAAAAATCGTGCCTGTATCCTCGAATAAAACTATCTACAATCATGGAACAATCTATTAATTTACAAGAGGCCACTCAAGAGCGAGGCAGTAAAATGTGCACGAGATCAACAAAGTGATCACCATTCAGAGTCCACAACATACCATCTTTAGTCACACGTATCCAACACTGTTTGCAGTCATTTGCATTGCGTCCGACAGGCATGATCCAGAGTTTTACTTTGTGGAAAACCAGATTGGCATCGCCGAAAACTCGGTCCTAATATCAGAACCCAGCCGGATTTACCTACTGTTGATTTCTGCTTCGCTTCAGTCATTGAAGTCTATGCGCAATGACTGGCCTTGGTTACCGAGGATGCCAGACAGGAGACGGCTCAAAGATGTTTGACAAATGAGCGAGTTAGGGCAATATCTCGCAAACATGCGGAGACAGTTTTCAGTATAGCCATTCATGACCAATGCCGTACACAGCACTCATTGTTTTGGCATATTTACATACAGTCAAACATGGAGAGAGAACACAATTTTGTACGAGAGAGTAGTGTTTAAACCATTGTTTAGTTTTCTTTTCTGTCAGCATGGGGGGATAACAGCATTTCCTATTATAAACAAGAAAGACTCTTTTGTGTCAACAAGGGAAATAATTGTATCACTGCACTGATTTTTTTCTGTTAACAAGGAAGATAACTGCATCAGAGGCTTTTTATTTTCATCAGCAAGGGAGGGGGTCACTTACATTGAAGGCTTTCTTTTTGTGTCAACAAAGGGGACCACTACACCAGAAAGATGACAAAGCTGTGAAGTATTATGAAGACTTTATTTGCATTAAGTAACATGACTTCTAAAAGTGAAAACACCTTCACTTCACTAATTTATGTTCAACTGATACATTCTACCAGCATTCTACCAGGGATCTTGCATACAATCTAATAAATCCTGATGCTACATAACTTTACAAAAGATTATTTTACTAATAAACTTATAAGTAAAGATACCTGCATAAAAATGCAATTATGGTGGAATAATCAGTGTGTTACTTTTGACAATGAGTTCATGCATACCGAGTGTGTAAGCAACACCCTACTGTGAAATAAATATACATCAATATAATTAGATATAGTGAGAGAGTCACAAGAAAACCAGGTCAACTGACAATATTTTCGGAATACATTGACATTTGTATATGTGTTTTAAAATCTACCAAATATGGAAGATATTTACTTTATTTAGTGAAAAAATTTAAGTTAGCTCTTTTGTGTTTGAATTAGAAAAGAATTAATTATTGTTTTAACAACTTTGAACCTTTTGTACATCGAGCATCTAAAACCTTTTCAGCAAGTATCTGTTTCTATGTCAACATGAACTGACCATCACATTTAAGTTTAAAGCTTTTCTAGAAATAGCTGCAATCGCAACTTGGTTTACAATACATTTTAAGTGACTGCCAGAAAGTAGTTCTTCACAAAACAAGACCAAGTAAAAATTATTGTTTTTTCCAACCATTTTTATATTTAAAAAAAAATTAAAAATAAAGATAGAAATATTTACATAAATTTTAGTTTTGTCACAAAGCTGCTAATATCTATAATTTCCTGTAGTGAAAACAATACATACACAAGATGGCCATTATTGAGTCCTGTATCGCTAACATGTGCTACACTTTTTTACCTTTACATCATGTAACCTATTAGGATGGCACACTTTAAAAGATTTCATTAAAAATTGTAGGGCTATAAAGAAAATTTAGCCCTTAATTTCAAAGAGGAAGCTCCTTTTTAAACAATGGACATTGTAACACTGTCATCCAGTCTCTGTTTCTGAAATATTATCTCATTGCTAAACTTGGCAAGTCACCAAAGTATCAGTCTTTTTATTGTTTCAAAATTTGACCAATAGTTTCAGTGGAGAAAAGTTTGCTATACATGTATAACTACATAGTGAAAATTAGCCCCATCCCTGTCAGCCATTCTTTAGATGACTCCAGATAATTTAATGACTCTTGGCAGAGTGTCACATAAAAATAGTTTCTGTGAAATTATATTTACAATGTTAAAATTGTAGGTTTTTTTATGATGACCTGAAGATCACAAGAGCTGGGTGCGGGATGAGTGACAGTGGGATAAGCTAACAGTGAAACAAACTGACAGTGGGCTAAGTGGACAGTGGGATGAGCTGACAATGGGATAAGTGGACAGTGAGATGAGCTGACAGTGGGATGAGCTGACATAGAGATAAGTGGGCAGTGGGATAAGTGGACAGTGGGATGAGCTGACAGTGGGATAAGTGGACAGTGGGATGAGCTGATACTGGGATAAGTGGACAGTGGGATGAGCCGACAGCAGGGTGGGAGGTGCAGCTTGCAAAAACAGTAATATAGCGGATGGTAAGAGTTCTTTATGTAACTGTCATCTCACAGCATGGTGACCCTACAACACATCTGCGATTAGAGTGAATCTGTGATAGAACAGAATGGACAGTCACTAAAAAGAGTCATCTTTATACCAGACACAGTGATGCTATTCCAGTTACCAGGAATATGATTCACAATGTCTTCCAAGCTCAAAGCATCCATTAATGGCTGGTTGCCAACTATATTTATTGGAAGTTGTATTTGTCACCCAATGAAAACGCAGTATTTCTACTTATTGACACACACAATCATGCACACTGTTATTGACATACCCAGTCATTCAATGCCATGAACATTCTTTACCATAGTACAAAATTATAGCCATTCTATGGAATTTAGAACAACAGAAAAAGGAGAAATATGGTGATTTCAATGGATAAAAAATAAAGCAGCCCACTGGACAGTCAACCACTCCAAACTGATAATTTTTCTAACAAAAATGTACAGGACAGTTGCCCCCCCCCCCCCCCCCCCCCCCCCCCCCCCCCCCCCTCCTCTCCCCCCCCTCTTTTTTTTTGTGTTTTTTTTTCTAAAATTTCGCGTTGGGCGGACCATTCAAAACAAACTGATAAAAATGCCATTTTATTCATTCTTTTAAAACAAAAATATTTGTATCTCTAATTTTTGTTGGTTAAAGATTGCAAAACTGAAAATAAAATGGAACGGTAACCATGGTTGAACGTTTTTTTTTTTTTCTGAAAAAACTTTATAATTCACTGGAAAAATTAAAGAATTTGTATCTCTAATTTTTGTTGGTTTCATGGTTGAAGTAAATTAAGAATTTGAGATCCCAATGAATTGCATTTCTGCCATTTGTGTAGAAATACAGGTATGAAAACTTATGAATTTATGTGCCTATGAAACTGAAATTATCTGCAAAAAAACAAAATTTCATGCCAATAAATACAAATGTATATGTTCACAGTATATTAGTACTTTATTTTCTCTTAAATATATATAAACAGCCAATAATAAAACATACAATGTATATAGGGTGCAATAATAAAAGTATTGTTCAAACAGTGTGGCAGAATAATTTAGAGTGACCAGTGCATTTTGTATAGGTCATAGTTCATGTATTATGTTTTTAATTAATCTTTTTTTCAAAAAGAAGAAATGCAATGGCAAAAATCAAAATAAATCAACGATCAGTTTTTTTATAGTATTATACTGTTAAAAGTCTGGTAAGTAAATAACTTAAATATCATCACAACCTTACAAAGCAATCCACTTACTGATATTGTACAATATACAGAACTAATGACATGCCATCCTTGATGCCTATTGGCTGCTGAAGCATGAAGAAACTATAACCAATTCTACCAGTTGAAGACATCAAGGTAACTCATTAAGTAAATACTACTTCTGCGGCAGAATTTATTCTTTTCTTTTTATAACATAGCCCATTGATGAAGATCAACAAATTTTATGTGTATATTAAATTATCAATGCCAGAATAAATGTGACATTTACAAAAACTTCATTTCCTAAATGCTTAAGAGAAAGATGTAAAACTATGCATTTCTAGAGTTACGTCACCTGTATTCTTGGCTCTTTGAACTTTCTAAACATGACAATATTTTACAAAATTGTGAATACCTTTACATAATCTGCGTATGATACAGTTTTAAAATTTGAAGTAAGCTCATCTAAATGTAAATTCTAATGACAACATTAAAGTCGAGTTAACACAGAAAAACAGATGTAAGTTATCAACGAGCTTTTCAGTGTGAAAACAAACAAATTGACATCTGCAGTCTTTGTAAATAGATATCTACAGTCTTCATAAATAAATATCTACAGTCTTCATTAATTGATATCTGCAGTATTCATAAATAGATATCTGCAATCTTCATAAATTGACATCTGCAGTCTTTGTAAATAGATATATGCAGTCTTTATGAATAGATATATGCAGTCTTCTTAAAAAGACATCTGCAGTCTTTGTAAGCATAGACCTACTAACAATAAAGAGACTATAACAAATGAAGCATCTGAGATTTGATCATGTACAATCAGTGTTTGTATGTACAGGCTGGTCTATATCCATACTAACTGCAAACCACAATCATTAGTTTCCACAGGGTAAAGCTCACATAAACATAAATTACAACAAGACATTTTAACAATAAATATCAACAATTTACCTGATTTATTATGCTATTGGACAACTAACATTTTATATATAACATTTTGTATCAAAAAGAGGCCAAGTTGGCAAACGCTCACCTAGAGTTAGGTATTTCAACGCATGTTTCAGGGGCAAATATAAAAAAACAGTCAAACTTGAGTTAAAGACCGCTAAATATTCACTCTTCCAACCTTAATGAAATTGTGGGATGAAATCCCTCAGCAATTGGAACAGCATCAGGGCTGACCTTGGGTTTAAAATGCATCTGGAGATGGAATAAAAAAATACATCTAAAAATGTTAAAGTACTCTGTAGTTTTTTTCTTCTGGTTGAAATCTTGCAACAAGTTTTTTGCATCACAGAAGCTAGTGGACAAAATGCTTGAAGCTAAAATCTATTGTATTGACAGCAATTGTATGCAACAGTACAAAGGTATGCCTAGAAATAGAGTATATACTAGAACATGTACATGTAAAGCCGATGCCAAACAAGTCTGAGGGTAAAGAGGAAGGTACTCAGAAATGCTTGCACAGTGGCAACCAGGAAGTACAACAAGGGGAGATACTTGCTAATGTATGGTCTCTTGCCCCAGTTCTTTACTATACAGGGACTGTCCCATTCCTGTGAAACTGATAAAAAGTTGGACCATATGGGTGGAATATAAATAAGTCTTGGACCAGGACAAGCTTACAATACCAGTGCTGCTGTCACACTGTATCAAACTTAACCCCTACATTAAATTATAGATTTTAAAATGGAAACGCAAGCTGATCATGATCTGCACTGGTCTCAAAGGCTGAATCACATACAGTCAGCAGAACAACAGATTAAATAGCAAAAAACAACTATACAGCACTTGTCAATGTTGGTCTAATGTGGTCAATAAAAAAAAAACATGTTCTCAAGATAAATTTTAAATATTAATCTAATTTATTATGGCTAAATTAAATTGGAAAAGTCTTGTTTGTTACTGGTTCTTTCTTATTAGTTTATTTGTACAGTACCCATTGTTATAAGTCCTAGATAGCCGACAGAAGTTCGGAAATTCATACAGAACATTGACACTTAATCCAGTATATAAGCGGATGCCATAACTCCATGGCCTCTTTTCCAATACTTGCAAATCGAAGTTAATACATAAACATATTGACATATTGAGTTACAGGTTTGCTTCAGAAAAAGAAGGAAAAGAGAGGAAGACACACAACCAGAGAGCAACAAAAGACAGCAGACTTGGGATGAAATCACAATGCATGTATCTTCTTTAGAACAACGTTTTTGTAAAGATATCTAGCTACTGGGGGACTTTATTTCATACTGGGTCGG
Source organism: Saxidomus purpurata (assembly GCA_022818135.1). Lineage (NCBI taxonomy): Eukaryota > Metazoa > Mollusca > Bivalvia > Venerida > Veneridae > Saxidomus > Saxidomus purpurata. The sequence continues at coordinate 25,503,804 of JAFMSR010000016.1, read as the reverse complement.
AAAAAAGGCAAAGTGCAGGCAGAGCTCAAACTTAAATCTAGCAGTGGGCTACAGCATTACATGGTGGGACATCTGTGGGTTAGGATGGTGTAATTTCATCACCAGTGCTGTTTTGGACTCCTCCAAAGGTATTAAATCTACAACCATCAAGCAATATACCGGTATTTATCTATAAAGTTAATATTGTGCTCTTTGAACATCCCCATTTGACAGACATTTTTGGACCTAAGGCTGTTGAGACGCTAACACTGCTACTGTAAGACCTGTGAGAGAGAGATGGTGTCCTACAGACCACTGTGGCTGAGTTAATCAGAGGGAAGGAGAAACATAAATAAAATTGCATACCTTTACCTTAGCCAGTGGCTTGAAAGTGGGTAAACCACTGTCAGACAGATGTGTCAACTGTTGTACATGTGACTTTTGTAACAATAAAGGGTGCTGAGATAACAGAAATATAATTCTGCATCAAACATTTTTTTAGTTTTTACCTAAAGCCTAGTGCCTTTGAAAGAGATGGAGCCATATAAAACTCAGCAGGACAGATGTGACGACTGTTGTACACATGACTACTGTAACAATAGAGGCTGTGGGGATAACAGAAATATAATTCTGCAAAAAACAACATTTCACTTACAGCCTAGCGCCTTTGAATTATAAACCACTAATAGACAGATGTGTCAAGTGTTACACACAGGACTTCTGCAAAAGTACAAGATGTAGAGATAATAGAAATGTAATTCTGCAAATTAACAAATTACATTGTCTCATTATGGCTAAAAACTTTACTAAGTTTACTGAAAGTGAAGTTAAAGCTTGAACAATGTCTCAATAGTTCATTATTCATCTTTATTCCAAAGGTGTGACATAAACCTTCAAGCTTCAGACCTTGGTCATATGTGCAACATGTCATACAATTACAATGAACAATTGTGCCAAGTAAATTCAAAATCCTCAAATGCATATGGAAGTAACAGCCAGCACACAGACAGACAAACACATGCTAAGTGGCAACTATGTTGAGCTATTGTCAGCAAGCTCGCCTAAAAAAAGTACATTGTATTTAAAATTATTATGTTTGAAAATTATGTTTTGATGTACACAGCTAAATTTCTTTTTATGCAACTCATGCTTGAAAAGTAAAAAGGTGACTGGCACTGACTGGCACTGACTCTGACTGGCACAGTTGTTTTTTTGTGGGTTATTTTGCAAAAATTGCTGACTAAGCAATGTTTACCTCTCTGACACTAAGCTCTGACTGTTTGTATTGTAATTCTTGGAAACACAAAGTCTGAAACAAGGTAGAACTGTTATTGTGGATACACCCTAACATAAACAGATAAAATTCCAGAACTGCACAAAAACGAAATTAAAACTAGAGCTATCACTGGAAGTGATTAATACCCCCACTTACGTGCTGTTCACTACTGCATTAAAGTACTTTATGGTACTGTAATACTGTAGTGTAGTACTCTACACTTCTAATTACTACTGTTACAGCAGCACTCCATAATAATTAAATAGTATTCTAGATTATTATAATACGTGTAAGTATATAGTACTACACATACATTTGAAGACTCAGTAAAAAGGCCTGGTGTATGCACCGAACAGGAACCTTTCCCTGCTTTTTGGAAGAGTCCAATGTAAGCATGCTACAAAGCAAGTTTGGTGACATTTCATTCATTGGTCACGAGAAGAAGCCCTTTAAATATTTTTCTATTTGTAGTAACAGCAGTTCCTGTGAGTAATGGACCAGAGCCAGTTCCTGCTTCTTGAAAGGGGTCACTGCAAAGATACTACAGTTGGAAAGATACTACAGAGCAAGTTTCAAAAGAATATCTTTATCACTACCAGAGATATTCAAGGAAAACACTCTGGGACTGGACACGACAAATAAGACAAAGTGATTCCTACTTCATTAAAATCAGAGAAAAAAAATATAGTAATTTTGATTTTGCATGTTCTTATATACATACATCATCTACATTGTTTTCCATACATACCGGTATGTACACGATTGCCCCTAATAGTTATGTTTGATTGAATTAAAAATGCATATGTTTTTTCATGTAATATATTTTTCTTTTCAATTTTCTCCTTTAAAATAAAACATATTATTTTCTCCTTAAAAATAATGTCGTTTATTTTCGCAATGAAGTGTTGTTATTGTTCATTCCGGTACTTTCCGCTTAATTCGGTATTTATATGCTATTCGGCATACTGTGGTTTTATCGTTGTCCAAGATAACCGGAGTAAGAACACATTTCTTAGAAAAGACAAATTCATATCTCTGTAATCCGTGGCTTTCATCTTGTCTTTTTTTTTTTTTTTTTTTTTTTTCATAGCAGTTATATGTTTTAATTGTTTATTATTATATTTCATTATTCTCATATTTATTTTTGTTTTTTAGATTGTCCAAAGTTATTTTGTGGTCGAACCAATAGATACACGTTCAAGGAAAACTGAATCTAAAATCAGAGATAGTTAGCATCTCAAAATAACAGTCAAACAAGTGGAACCAAAACCCCAAAAAAGCATGACTTTCATCAAGGTAAGTGTTTTTAGAAAATAATAAAAGGTGCAAAAAAAGGAAAACTTAACATGTGTCAACATGAATCAAAGTATGTGAGAAAGGCAGGCACCTTTTGTTGCGCATATAGAATAGAAAAAAGAGAAACAGAAGAAAAAAAAAATGAACTTCATAGCAGTTATATGTTTTAATTGTTTATTATTATATTTCATTATTCTCATATTTATTTTTGTTTTTTGAGATTGTCCAAAGTTATTTTGTGGTCGAACCAATAGATACACGTTCAAGGGAAAACTGATATCTAAATATCAGAGATAGTTAGCATCTTCAAAAATTAACAGTCAAACAAGTGGAACCAAAACCCCAAAAAAGCATGACTTTCATCAAGGTAAGTGTTTTTTTACGCAAATATAATAAAAGGTGCAAAACAAAGTGAAAACTTAACATTGTGTCAAGCATGAATTCAAAGTATGTGAGAAAGGCAGGCACTATTTGCGTGCGCATATAGAATAAAAAGAGCAAACAGAAGTAAAAATATATATGAACTTTTTTTTTTTTTTTTTTTTTTTAGGGGGGATAACACTTTATTTCATAGCACATGTATGTAATCACAAACAAGCTCTTTGGCTTTTTCAAAGACTATATTAACATTGATGTAAGAACATATTTTTATATGAAATATGCATAAAATACATATATTACATGTTTAAATCCCTGTTTTTTAAGACTCACAAGTATACATGTAATTACCTTGATGTGTAACCCCTACTTTTAAATATTGGAAAAAAAAACACAAAAAAAACAAACAATGGGATCTATCTGTCTGAAAGAAAATAGAAGTCAAACATTTAACAGATTTTTTGTTTCTTCTTTCTGGTGATTCAAAAAAAGAGATTTGCAGGTTTATTATGCAAAGAATATGTTATTTCTTTTGCAGTAAAATACTGTTGTCATCTTGAAACTATAGTTTTTTATTAAAAACGTACCAGCTGTAGTTACGGTAAAAAGTGTCTTACAATTGTCCATCTGTTATACTCAAGATAAGTAATGTTCGACATGTGATATATCTCCCATGCTAACTTTAGACTGTTTTTTAAACCTATAATGCTTGGCAATACTTCTTTTCTTCTACATAGGTATATATACTTTTTCAGTTCCAAAAAAAGAATATCTAACATGTAATCTTGTTTTCCCGACCCTAACAAAACTGTAAACTTGTTTATTTCAAAATTTTGATCCAAATTATCTAATTCATTCATTAAATATTGTATAATTGGTTTTATTTTATGACATTCCCAAAAAATGTGGGATAAGGTTTCCTCGTGGCTCTTACAGAAGGTGCAAAAATTATCATTCTTGATCTTCATTTTGCATAGTAAGGAATTTGTTGCTAAAATTCTATGTAAAATTCTTGTCTGTAACCACTGTATATATGTATCTCTTGTACACTTAAAAACATAACTATACATTAAATTCCAATTTATAGTGTTTTCACTCATGCATACCCACTTAATTTGACTTGTAGGTTTATCATTATTTTTAACAAAAATTTTATATATAAATTTATTAATGTCTGTCCTTAATAAAATTGGATGCATGTAGCAACTTATATTCGGATTAAGGAATTCTTTAGTTTTTCTAATGGTACATTATTTTTCTTGATGTAACTACTTACAGCATTTCTTAAGCCATAAAATTGAAGGAAATTTTGTGTTCTCCCAGTTGTTTCTTCTAAATATTTCAAACTTACAAACTTTCCATTTTCATCAATTATATCTTTAACAAATCTTATCCCATTCGAATACAAAAAAGGTAAAAATACATGTTTTTTATTTATGAGGAAGTTATCATTATAAAAGAGTGGCATATTAAGAAGTTGTGTTGTATTACCAATAGGCAACTTATCTATGTAGCACATGTAAGCCTGTAGTACATCTATCCAAAAATCATTTTTAATATTGTCTATAATGGTTTCACAATATATTTTACCACAGTTAAATAGTTTATCCATAGAAACATAGAATTTATCAAATTGTAGCATTTACTGCTACTATTTCTTACATAGTTTCTTAACCACTTAATTTTAAGGCTCTTCGTGTAACTTGGAATATCAATCATTTTTAACCCACCTTCAGTGTAATCTTTGATCAGTACTGTATTCTTTATTCTGTTTTTGCCACACCATACAAATTCATTTAGCATATCAGTAAGATTCTTGATGAACTTCTCCTTGGGAGTTGGGAGACTTACAAATAAATGAGTCAACAAGGGAAGTAACATTGTTTTAACAACAGCTATTCTACCTATTGGTGTTAAAGATGCCAGGGTGAGGTCGCGGGAAGAAAAGGAAGACCGCTGACGAATTTGGCTTTGATGAGCTACCTGAACCAGGTAACGGTGGTGATTTTGGTCACAAGGTCATTGACTTCCAAGAAATTATTAGGGCGTTGGGCTTTTTACCCGCCGCCATGCCTAACATTTATTTTCACAAATGAAGTGTTATTATCGTTCATTCTGCTACATTCCGCTTTATACGTTATTTATATGCTATTCAGTATACTGCGGTCTTGATCGTAGGAATCCCTCTGTCCGAAATAACTGAAGTGAAAACACGACATTACTTAGAAAATATCTGTGGCTTCTTGTTCGACTATCAATCTTGTGAAGATGCCAGGGAGAGGTCGTGGCAAGAAAAGGAAGTCTGTCGACGAATTTTCTTTTGATGAACGACCCAAACCAGGTACTTCGGGTCACAAAGTTATTGACTTTCAAGAAATCATAAGGGCATTGGGGTTTTTACACCCCACCACGTCTCATAAGTGGTGTGGTGGTGATCCTCCGTCTCCGCCTCATGTCCTGAGGTTAATATCGGACTCGTCTCAGGACCCTGCCTCCCCCTCAATACTTAACTTGTCTGGATGTGCGTCCTAGCCAAACGTCCCTCAGCTGCCACAACCGCCACCTGGACAGCTGGCTCGCCTCTCAAATGACAATTTCTCTGCCCATCTGCCAGCTCAATTAAAACAGCAGATAGCGAAGGGCGAGTACATTAACCTAGCACTCATGTTAAAAGGTGCATTAGATTTGGCAGACTATAACAATTCTGTCCCTGTCGACACGGGGCACTTTGTACGCGCAACCCAAACTATGCAAAGACAAAATAACCACCATTGAACAATGGACAGATGCTTTTATTGTTTTTGCATCGGTTTATATAGCATCTAATCCACAGAAGGTTTACGAAATTCTGCATGTGGGTAATTAGGGTATGTGCCAGTCTACAAGGGGGTCTCGCCTGGTGTGAATATGATAAGCAGTTTAGGTTGCTCTAAGGTATCACAGCCAGCTTCCTGGGCTTCCATTAACAATGACCTGTGGTGGAGGTGTGTTCAGTTCAGGTCAGAGTTTTACACGCCAACCTAGGCCTCGTTCAATTGGCTATACTTGCATCCACTTTAACGCAGGCAGAACTTGTAACTTTACTCCGAACTGTAAATATGAGCATGCTTGCTCTGACTGTGGTGGCAACCACCCCGCTATAAACTGTAAGTTTCAACACCCCAAAGACGGTATAAAAAATGTAAGTAATGTGAGAGACATGTCAGTTAGTACTGGTAGTCAATCCTTTCGTAGAGGCTCCTCTCGGCCATTCGTTGGACAAAGAGGTCGCGGTTCCAGAAGAGGGTTGTTCAGAAAATATTTAGTATTATATACTGTTTAGCAGTGAGGGAGAAAATTTACTAGATTGTAATCAGCTATTGCTCCTTTTTGAAAAGACTAACTAGCACTAGGTGCAATCAATTTAGAAAGTAAGGCAAAGAAAGATAAATAGTAAGCAAAAGTACAACATTTAATATTGCAAGCCTATGTATGCTTAATTTTTGTAAAACATTAAGGAAGAATAAATATGGAAGGCTTTTATATCAAACAGGATGCCTACAAGCAACAATTAGCCCTCCAGCTGCGCTATGGGACTGGCTCTTACATGTGACATGTCGTACCATTGTGGTTAACAACTGTCCAAAGTCAAATCAAAATCCTTCAATGTATGAAACGAAACAGTCTGGACATGGTCTCATGAGTTCAATTTTTACCTTTGATCTCAAGTGTGACCATGACCTTTGAGCAACAGAACTGGGCCCTGTGTGCCGACTGAGCTAAGTTAATTATTAAAAACAAGGGTAGCTCAAGGTGGTGAACATTTGTGCCAAGTTACATCAAAACCCACCATGCATGAAGAAGAAATGCTCAAGACAAAGTCATTCTTGAATTATTCTTGTATCTGACCTTTGGCCTCTAAGTGTGACCTTGACCTTGGAACTAGGGACCTGGTTCTTGCACATGACACTCTATCTCATGATGGTGAACATTTGTACCAAGTTACATCAAAATCCCTTCATGCATGAAGTAGAAATGCTCCGGACAAAGTCATTCTTGAATTTGACCATTAACTTCTAAGTGTGACCTTAGACTTTAGACCTAGGAACCTGGTTCTTGCACATGACACTCCATCTCATGATGGTGAACATTTGTGCCAAGTTATTTAAGAATCCCTTGATCCATGGATAAGATACAGCCCGGATAAACTCGGACAGATGCATGCAAGTATGCACACACACATACACCAAACCGCCATTGTGACAACTACGTTGAGTTCTCCGCATATGGGCTCAACAAAAAGTATTAAGTATAACATATGAAATTACAACCTATGAATGCTTAATTCTTTTAAAGCATTTAAGAATGCTTTATTAAAACGAAAAGTAAGTATGGAAGGTTTTTATATCAAACAGGATGATTGCAAGTAACGATTCATTAATCAACTTGTATTTTCATCAATATTTTTTGGGAGAAAAAAGCATCAAGTACGAAAAAATTTCTAGATTTTCATCACCTATATATTCTTATCTTTTTGATAACATTGAGGAATGCTTTATTAAAAGACAAATAAGATATGGAAGGCACTTGTATCAAATAGGATGACTACAAACAACAAGTAAATATTGTGACATTAATTTTCATTATCATTTCTGGAACAAAATCATTATTTTTTCTAAAGCACTGAGGATGAGAAGATGAAAATTTTCTAGAAAATTTTCAATCATTGGTGAAAATTATATGGGAAGACAATTTAATATGAATGAACTTTATACCAGACAAGTAACAATTGAATATTGCAAGCAACAATTGAATATTGTGACATTAATTTCCATCACTATTTCTGGAACAAACGCATTGAAGGAGAAAATTTACTAGATTGTCATCAGCTATTACTCCTTTTTGAAAAGACTAGGGAAACACAAAACCCCATAGCTTGACAGTAGCTAAGACATGCGAGAGAGAGAGAGGAGTGGTACAAACCACTACCAGACAAATGTGTCCAGTGTTGCGAAAATGATTACTGCAATACTAGAGGGTGCGGAGATAACACAAATATAATTCTGCATTAAACAACATTTAACTGATGGCCTAGCGCATTTGAAAAAAAATAGAGTCATACAAAACTCAGCCAGACAAATGTGTCAAAAGCTGTACATGAGACTTTTGTAACAATAGAGGGTGCGGAGATAACAGAGATATAATTCTGCATTAAACAACATTTTACCTATGGCCTAGTGCCTTTGAGAGGGATGGAGTTATATAAACCACTGCCTGACAGATGTGTCAAATGTTGTAAATGTGACCTCTGTATCAACAGAGGGTATGGAGATAACAGAAATATAATTCTGCATCCAACAACTTTTTGGTTTTTACCTAAAGCCTAGTGGCTTTGAAAGAGATGGAGCCATATAAACCACTACCAGACAGATGTGACGACTGCTGTACACATGACTACTGTAACAATAGAGGCTGTGGGGATAACAGAAATATAATTCTGCAAAGAAGTTTTATGGGTGGCATTTCTCATATGTCCTGGTGTCCCGGAGAGAGGTGAATGCCTATCCACAAAAGTCAGACAGATATGTGCAATGTTACCACGGTAACTTTTGCAACAAGAACTACTGTTGATGGAACGATAAAATTTCCACTTTAATGCTGAAATATTGAAATAGGAAAGTAAAGCTTGTCATTTGTTTATCACTCTTTGTATATTACATGTGCGTATTTTATATGGATTGAGTTTTTCGTTAGAAAAACAAAGAAGGAAATAAAGCATTGTGAATTCTGCATTAAATATTCAACCTGTTACCTGGTGTATTTGAGAGAGATGGATACCAATCACTATACATTGTGTATTCCAATATTGTTCGTAGAATTACTGCAACAACAAAGGCTGTGGATTGGGAAGGTTAATTCAAACATTTTAAATTCTGCAATGAACAACGTTATAGGAGTGGTACAGTGAGAAGACATAATTTCTGATCAAATCTGCAAACACTGGTGTATCATTCAGCAGTATGCCTTATCTGGGACGAGGAGTAAAATGAGAACCAGCAACAGGCCAGGACAAAGAAATGAAGGATTCTATTTGCCTTTATCAACCACTACCAGATGTGTGCATACAAAGGGACTTAAATTCTTTACTGAACTTGTGTATGAGCAAACAAGATTTGGATGAGGAATTACAAGGGAAGGAGCAAATATCATTTAGGCACTTTGAACCAACAAAAACATCAAAACTTCAAACTGCCAAAAGACCTTCAACAGCAGAACAACTGCAAAACATAGACCATCTAATACATCTCTGGATGTCGTATCAGTGGAGCAAATGCTCCTAACAAGGTCATAAAGAAAACATGTCGCCCATACAGTCCATCCCCACTCCCCCCCTCTTAATGACAGTACCACTCTAGTACCTGATTGTCATTTGTTTATCACTCTTTGTATATTACATGTACTTGTTTTATATGGATTGAGCCTTTCGATAGAAAATCAAAGAAGGAAATAAAGCATTGTGAATTCTGCATTAAATGTTCAACCTGTTACCTGGTGTATTTGAGAGAGATGGATACCAATCACTATACATTGTGTATTCCAATATTGTTAGTAGAATTACTGCAACAACAAAGGCTGTGGATTTGGAAGGGTAATTCAAACATTTTAAATTCTGCAATGAACAACGTTATACGAGTGGTACAGTGAGAAGACATAATTTCTGATCAAATCTGCAAACACCGGCGTATCATTCAGCAGTATGCCTTATCTTGGAAGAGGAGTAAAATGAGAACCAGCAACAGGCCAGGACAAAGAAATGAAGGATTCTATTTGCCATTATCAACCACTACCAGATGTGTGCATACAAAGGGACTTAAATTCTTTACTGAACTTGTGTATGAGCAAACAAGATTTGGATGAGGAATTACAAGGGAAGGAGCAAATATCATTTAGGCACTTTGAACCAACAAAAACATCAAAACTTCAAACTGCCAAAAGACCTTCAACAGCAGAACAACTGCAAAACATAGACCATCTAATACATCTCCGGATGTGGTATCAGTGGAGCAAATGCTCCTAAGGGCAAGGTTATAAAGAAAACATGTCGCCCATACAGTCCATCCCCTCTCTCCCCCCCCCCCCTTAATGACAGTACCACTCTAGTACCTGATTGTCATTTGTTTATCACTCTTTGTATATTACATGTACTTGTTTTATATGGATTGAGCCTTTCGTTAGAAAATCAAAGAAGGAAATAAAGCATTGTGAATTCTGCATTAAATGTTCAACCTGTTACCTGGTGTATTTGAGAGAGATGGATACCAATCACTATACATTGTGTATTCAAATATTGTTCGTAGAATTACTGCAACAACAAAGGCTGTGGATTGGGAAGGTTAATTCAAACATTTTAAATTCTGCAATGAACAACGTCATAGGAGTGGTACAGTGAGAAGACATTATTTCTGATCAAATCTGCAAACACCGGCGTATCATTCAGCAGTATGCCTTGTCTGGGACGAGGAGTAAAATGAGAACCAGCAACAGGCCAGGACAAAGAAATGAAGGATTCTATTTGCCTCAATCAACCACTACCAGATGTGTGCATACAAAGTGACTTAAATTCTTTATATAACTAGTGTATGAGTAAACAAGATTTGGATGAGGAATTACAAGGGAAGGAGCAAACATCATTTAGGCACTTTGAACCAACAAAAACATCAAATCTTCAAACTGCCAAAAGACCTTCCACAGCAAAACATAGACCATCTAATGCATCTCCAGATGTGATCAGTGGAGCAAATGCTTCTAAGGGCAAGGTCATAAAGAAAACATGTCGCCCACACAGTCTACCCCTCTCTCCCCCACCATCTTAGTGACAGTACCACTAGAGTACCTGATGGGTGCAAATCTTCTAGCTAACGATGTCCACCCAGCTAATACGGATCAAGACTGTTCAAAACTTTAGATGAAATTAAAAGACGAATTCTGGTCAGGAGTATTTATAGAACTTGTCTCTACAGTTCAAACCAGCTCCCCAGCAACTAGAATGTACAGATGGCCTTATTGGGAACTTCAATTCAGAGATGGTAAACTATACTGTATTATATTTGTTAAGAATATATTTTGTACCGACGCAATACAATGGAAAAATTAAAAGAACAGTGTTATTAAACAAGAGAGCCTGGCTCTGTATCATTCACCTAAGTAGCAGTGCACTCACAGAAGGAAGTCACTTGTTGCTAAAGAAATCAATAGTTGCTAAGGAAGTCACTGGTTGCTAGGGAAAGTTACTGGTTGCTACCAGCTGACAGGGGCAGTCAGTGGTGGCTAAGGAAATCACTGGTCACTAGGAGAAGTCATTTGTTGCTAGTAAACTGTTGGTAGATTGTTTCTAAGGAAGTTACTGGTGGCAAGAGGATGTTAAAGGTTGTTAAGAAAGTCAATGGTTCAGAAAGTCAGTGTCACTAGTTGCTTTAGGAACTCAATGAAAGCTATGTTTAATTAAGAAAGCTTGATGCAAGAATGCTTCTGGCATAGTTCGATGATAATCCAGAATGTGATGTATGAGAAGTCATTTGAAGCAATTGTGACAGACGGCCATCCAACAATCCTAAAAACTCACCTGAACACTTTGTGGTCAGGTGAGTTAAAACCTTACTTCTACCAACCGATGTCCAATTTGTGCTGTACAATATCGTTAAACAAGTGCTGGAAAAGGCTTTGTGGAAAAACTTCTCCTTGATGAGATTTTAAAATTTCACAAATGAATGTAAGACGGCCAATATGACCATATATTGCCCCACTTATGACCAATGTGACCCAGATTGAACCTGTTTGAACTACAGATCACTGAAACAAACATTCTGACCAATTTTCATGATAATTGGATAGAAAACCTGACCTCTATCTTTGATTTGACAGCGTGACCTAGTTTTTCACCCTAGCTCACCCAGATTCAAACTGGCCAGGGTCCGTATATTACAGGGTTATGAAACTCCACTTGTAATGGTGAATTAGCTATAATATGATGTCGTGCTATCGATTTTTCGGGGGGGGTTAGCGTTTACCTGTATTTATGAATGCGACGGCTTTATCGGGGGGGAGCGTGTTTATGCGTGAAATACGTACCCTACTGATACTAAGTCGTACTGTAAAGACATTTTTCTTGATTTTGATATGATTTTCACATAATTTTCGGCAATAAAATCGATTCTAGCAATATAAATATCAAAATCATAATATATAAAAATTCACTATGAAAAAACGAGTTAGACGCAAACTGACGCGATGAAAACTGTATTTTTATGCTGAAAAAAAATATATGTGCGAACAAAATGCTTTGTTTTTATAACACTTTTCCTCTTCTTTTCCATTATATTTTCAAAGTTAAAGGGTTAATAAAATGAATACTTTTAATATATTAATTTTAATATATTGAAAGGGACAGTAAACTCTTTATAATTTCTTTTCTCTTTGCCGGTTACTACCCTCCGTCCAGCCTCTCCGAAATACGTGTGAAAACTTTTCCGTTGTATTTTATTTAATTTGTTTTTTTATTTATTAATTTCTTTCCTATTTATGATCTAGGGTCTTGTGAATAAAACAAATGTTGTTTTCTGACCTCTAAAACATTAATTGCGCTATAAACAAAACCCGTTAATAATATATAATTATCTGTTTGGTCGGTATTTGTGTAATAACACTAGTTTTAAGAGATCTAAAGGGTAAACAGAACAATTATTTAATTAATTAATGCCACGTTTCCAAACTGTGGATATCCAAGGAGCTATAACAAGTTTCTCTAGTTTTTTCTTTCATTTCTGTCTACGGACATTGCAAGTTTAGAATGGCATATAGTAAGAGCGACTTTTTAACTGGGATGAGGACTTAGATCTTGATTTGTTGCTTGGGGATTATACCCATGATGAAAGTGAACTTTCAGACAGTGATGATGACTTTCAGTCGACAAAAAGAATAAAATCAGAGAATATTCAGCCTCTGAAAAGGAGGACAAAAAAAGAGTGTTTATGCTTGTGATAAATGTGTTAAAAGGCTATGCCTCAATTTCTGGAATACGGGGACACATGAGGACAAAGCATGGAGTGCAGAATGTTAAAGGTTGGTATTATTCTAAATAACAGACAAATATCTTTGTCTTTGTGTATGGTGCTTAAAATCTGAGTCATAATCAAACTAATTTTACCTCTGTTAACATAACCTTAAAGTCTTATCCTAACCTTGCTTGGGCTTCTCCCTTCAATTTTGACAATAATATTGCATATTCAAAGGGTGCTCCATAAGACTCTATCAACTAAATACCTGCAGACTGATCATGATCTGCACCGGTTTCAAAGGCTGAATGACCAGTGTGCACACAAGGACAACTCTGTTTCTTTTACAACCAAAATATGATAAAATGAAAATATAGACGTAGTAGGTTTAAGATAATTTATTATCTTTTCATGAATCTTTATGTCTCATTAAAATCAAATACACGTGTATACACTAATACATGTAGTAATAGAGAATCAACAAGTACAAAAGAATTTAATGTTTCCTATCAATCATGTTCTTGCTTTAGAATACTGAATTGTCTAACTCTTTCATTCAAAACAAATTCATCCAAGTCATCGTTCTCGGAGTACTTGTGAGGTTTGTCCAAGATCACAAAAAATCATTTGCCATGCAACCATCACTGTCCATCAACTCTTCCATCGTTCATAAGCATCTTGCGGGGTTTGTCAATGAAAAACACTCCTCATGAAATCATCAAAACCAGGATCTGGAAAAAATCAAAATCAAAAACAATCAGATTTTCTAACATGGAAGAAAACTGTTAAATGTGGGACTGACAAAATTGCTTATAGTACATTTTATATGGAAAGTGAAAGTAAAAATACATAAAAAATGCAAGTATTTAACCGCTGATACTCCAGTATTTATGCAAATTCATACTAAATGGTTATGATAACTCGAAATTTTGACTTATTCCTTTTCAAAGCAGTTGTTTTATTTAAAAAAGATCGCAGGCGTTCTTCGTGAATATGTGCAAACAAAAGGTATCATCGTCACCTAAATATACCGCCATTTTGAAAAATTTGTCAAATGCTATTTTATGCATTTTAAAACATTGATATTAAAATAACTATGCAGTCTCACGCTGAATGTGTAAGTTTGCACATCAAGTCAACTTCTATACTTTTGAAAGCAATCAACATTTTGAATATATCGTTACGATCAATGAGAATGTGTGCAAACAAATTTCACGTGTAAAAAGATCATCGTCACCTAAATAAGCCTCATTTTGGACATTTTGTAAACAACACCAATTTCAATCGCTCAGAAAAGTTTTTTCCAAAAATAAACTCCATTATTTTTTTAAACACATCAAATCAAACTTTAAACTATCCAAAACATCTGATAAATTAGGAAAGTACTCAAACCGGGCAAACAAGTTTACATTTACAGAACATACCCATCTTCAATGATTTTCAACAATGGCGTCACCCGCTTCAAATTCTCCACAAAAATGCTCCATTTTTAACAGCTTATTATGACCATTCGGTCACAAAAAAATAAGAAAAAAAAAGATGAAAATTTAAAAGCGACACTTACCTCATATTTCAGTATCACAACGATGTAAAAACTCGTACAAATAATACAATATTATAAAGATTTTGTTCCTACGAATTCACGTTAGATTTTTTCGCTAATACGAGGAAGCGGAAGTGACGGCCAAGAGGTCACGTGACCCGGGACATCTTATTTCCCGTAATTGGCCGTTTCATAACCCTGTAATATACGGACCCTGAACTGGCACTAGAAATCGTTAAAACAGAACATATATTCAATGACTTGGTGACTAATTGTTCAATCTGTATAAGCAAAGGTTCTGTTCTACTGACAGAAATGTCCATACTGTTAACGGTGATTGGTGATTCATTAACTTTGGGGATTCACAATGTTACCCTAGGCTGGTTTCACTCTTTTTGTTTTTCTGTAAATTACAAGTGTATTTTGAATTGTCAGCTGCACACAACACAAAGATAAGTTGCTAGGGCCACTTAATGGCAGAGCTTAATTGATTCATTTTGTTGTAACCAAGAAATTCCAAACATTAATTTGTTCTATAATTGTGCAGATAATAATTATTTTATGGTTTCTATTGGACACAATCCTCTAGTCCTCAACATCATAAATTTGATTTTTGTCATCTATGCTACTCTTTCATACAGTAAAATAGATATGGTGAGATGTCAGTAGTGGCCAGAATCATGAACAAAATTTGATCACTATGAAGTGGCCTAAGGTTCTACCTCGGGCAACCATTACACACATGAATAATTTAAGGCCCTGAACACTGAGCCATAACTCAGTATCAAGAGTCTGACACCAATTTATGACTGTTAGGGTCCAGGTTTATAATCTTAGGGATCAACCCGAGCGAGTTGGAACCCGTTATTACACTAATTGGTTTTATCATGACTGGCATCTGATCATGCCCCACTATATTTGGAACAAGTGCAACAGTAACAGGAAGTGATGTCTGTGAGCTAGACTGGTCCATTGTTGTTATGGTAGAGAGATGATTACTTCCAGCAGGTACTTCAGACACAGTATGCACATTACTGGCCCCATCAATAGTTATAGGTGTGATGTCACTCAGATCATTGTCAATTGTGACTGAAATATCAAAATAAAATAGGACTGTCTATAGCAATCATTTTGTATTTACAACAATAAGTATAGCAACCCAAAACACCTGGGTTCTTTTCCTGGTTAGGCTACTTGAGGTGTGTTGTTTGGCAACACGGCTGATGACACTTGTTCCCAAGTCCACACAGCTGAATCACTAATGAAGATTACAGACTCTCTCTCACAGTAATAAGTCCTATCTGACAAAGGATTATTCAGTTTAACAACTGTCAAACAAAACGAACCCCAGTTGTACATCAATAAAAAGTCTGACACATTCTGTACACAGTATACACTTGTATTCTGCACATGTCCTGTTTTAATAAACCTCACACATGCAAGTCTTCCCATACCATGTGATAAATTCGCTTTTCATGTCAACTTTTATTTTTATTACTTTTTTCTCATAAAAAATCTTTGCCATCAGAAAAACTTTTCCAATGTGTTTTTTTTAGAGATTTACCTTATAAATGAGAATGTGTAATCTTTTCAAAGACTTCATACTATATCTACAACATATACAGTAACTACAATCTTTTATCAAGAAATGAATACATACTTATATCAGCAGCAAGTTGACCTTGTGACCTCTGTTGTATAGTAACAGGACAGTCTTTGTGTGCTATCAACATCGTCTTCAGGTTTGCCACTTCACCACGAAGCTTCTTTATCTCCGACTGAAAATAGGAACAAAGTTAGTGACTGCTAAACTGTCTGCATAAACACAACAGTTTATTTCAGCTGTGCTGTAACCATGGGAACTACTGCAGCAGCTTTTAAAGTTGAGGGTCATTAAAAAAAGCAGTTTACCAAAAGTCAGACCAATTCATTCACATGACTGAGCTAAAATGTACGTAGATATGAATGTGTGTAAAAACCAATGGTTAGTCTAGTCATGACCCATCTGTAACAGTTAATTGTGAACAGTGTACAACATGCCATGCAAAGTTCAAAATGGGTACAAAATGTTTACCACTGTAACAAAACACCCTGGGGTCAGGATTTGAACACTTTTGGTAGAGGTCCATTAGACAATGCTACATGCCAAATAACGAAGCTTTCTGCCTTTGGTTTTTGAGAAGATAAGATTTTTAAAGATATTTTTTTTTTGTTGCTGTTGCAATCTGATTCTTGTTTAGATCTTCTTTATTTGAACAATCTATGGTAAGGATCACCTAGCGAGCATTCATGTACAGTTTGGCTTAAATTAGTCCTGTAACTTTTCACGAAAAGATTAGGACCAACACTGGACGACGTACGGAGTGATCTCAATAGCTCACCAGGAGCACAAGTGTTCAGGTGAGCTGAATAGCAACACCGAAACTCATTTATAAAAACTGCCAAATTTCATGCCTGCAGCTTCATAAACAAGAATGTAGGTCAAATCAAGAACATCCAAGTGAAATACTGAAATCTGTTTGCAAAACTGTACACATGTCCAAATTTTGTTGCTTTAGCCACAAAAAGCAGAAAGAAGGTCAACAGGTCAAAGTCAAGGTAGTGCCATGTAAGCTTTGAATCCAGGACGGTGCCAATTTTGACCCAAGAGGTGTAACTTGAAGAATCTTGGTAGAAGACAACTAGGTGATGCTACAAATTAAATATCTTAGCCAAAATAACATCTTACAGTTTTGGAGAAGAATTTTAAAGATTTTTGTAACTGGAACTGTTGTTGTAGATTGTAAGTTGTAGATTGTAAGTTGTATACAATGTATTGTACAGTTAAACCAAATCATTTGAACAAATTCAAAATAGCTTAATGCCAGTATGCTTCTGACTGATTTATTGATATTCTATGAAGTGGTTTATTGTGTACAACAGACAATATTCAACTGACATTATTGATCCTAAAGGTTCACCATGAACCAGTAGCTCAGCTGAGCTAAAAATCTGTAACATTTCTAAAACCTTATGATTATGTTCTCTTTCTGTCCAACCCCTTCTCCCGACTCTCACTATCAACTTTTCTTCCAATATAACCTAGAACCTACTCACACATAATTTATTATTGATAGTTGAGAGGTCCTCAGCTTTGCGTTCCAGTGTCACTACCCACTGTTTCCTCTTCTGTCTACATCTTGCTGCTGCAGCCCTGAAGGCATAGAAACATTTCATTATGTTAGATTATATCTCATTTTAACATTAATTGTTGACAGGTAATGAGGGGTGGGTATCAACTCTTTTTGAAGTTAAAAATTACACAATGGATATAACTGCCATGCCAACTTTGCATTCAAGTTTCAACTCCCGTGTTTCTGAAGCAATGCAGCTGAAACTTTAAGGGCATCAACTCTATATAGTAAAAAAACATGTTCGAAAAATTAGTTGTAATTGTTTGCTTATGTAGTAGATATGGCTTCCTACAGAAATGTCTAACACCCGCGCATTAACATAACACATCCCTGCAGGCATATAACAATTAGCGACACATGAATGGTAGTTGTTTTCCAATAGTTTCTTATTGTACCTGTTTCTCTCCAGGAACTTCTCCCTTTTGACGTCAGTGTCTGCGCTATCTGAATAACCTGATTCACTCCCTAAAGCAGTTAGACTGTCTATAGACCTGTAATCAAAATGTATAAAAACAACCATAACCTCACAAACACTTGCTTAATCACACATGCTACTGTTAACTTTCTCATATCAACCCTCCCAAAGACGCGTCCTGTTCTTATTATCTATCTTGTAATACTGCACATGCCTCTCACGAGTAAAACAACTGCAGAATGATTAATAACTAAGCTGGGCCACTGCCTGCTTGGATGATTCAAAATCAGATTTCTATTTTGATCAAAGTTAACTTCTTTCGTATCAGTCAAAAATAAATCAAGAATTAAAAAGCGATATAGGAATAGCTTCGATAAAATCTTTAAAGACATACAACCAAATTGTGCTGAACTCTTTAAAGGGCACAGTTTTAAATGAAAGACAATTCCATTTATCAAATTATTTCGTCATGTGGTATTTTTCTAACAGCAAACAATGTTTAACCCTCTAGAGCCCAATGTTGCACAGATGCAACAGCACATCATAAATGTTCACTCTGCTATCAAATTTGGATTATTTACATTTTGAAGACTATTCTTAGTTGTACTTGGCATGTATGTGTAAACAAGACAAGTATGTTCCAAACACAATTTTCATGATGAGTTACGTCCCCTTGTTATACATCCGCCATTTGTACCAAGAAAATTGAAAACAATTATTGACTTGTTTTAACAGCTGTACTTTTAAAAGGAAAGAATTAGTTAGCTGGTATTTCTGTGTTCAATCATGGAATTAAAGCTTGATTTTTCACTTGGTAACAATGATTTCTCTATGTCTGGCATATATTTCGAAGATTCATTTTCAGAATTTGCATGTTGCACCTGTGCAACATTGGGCTTTTGTGAAAAGTAAACTTTTACAAGCACATCATACAATGACATTACTTTCGCAGTTAACTGATTAATTTTCTGCCTTAAATTGTATTTTAAGAATAATTGTAATACATTCCAGTACTTTTCAAATCTTTTCTACTTGAAATCCTTTCCTAGCTACTATGACTAAATAGCAAGGTTTGGAGAATTTCAAAATTTTTCACATTTAGAGTGACCTTGACTCATATAAACAACTTTGATATGATTATTTGATCTTAACCATTGACCATAGTCACTCCATAAACAATATGTGTCATTGAATGTCTATCACTAGTGTTTTTGTAAAATTTGACAGTGAAAGATTATAGAATTTGCGAGTTAATCAAAGCTTAGTTGGACTACCTTTTTTAACCCAGTCAGTGACCTTGACCTTTGACATTGGGACCCGGGAAAGTATAGCGGTCAACTATCGCCCATGACTAACGTTCGTATCAGAGTAGACTTTAGTTCAATGTTGGGTTTTACTTTGAGGTCCCCTAATGTTGATGGGGTGTCAAACCATAATTTTTCCATGGCAGAGGCTTTGTAGAAGTCAATGAATGTATAAAGAGGCTAAACTTTTATTGGTATATGAAATTACCTGTGTATAAGTATTTTTCTTCAATCAAATAGGTGTCAATTATCTTTAATTAGGTCATGATAATTATAACTAAGTCCTAAACTAGTTTTAAGTACTAATGTTGCACTGGTGCAACATATACCGTAAAAGCCCAACGTTGCACTCGTGCAACATCAAAAAAAATCTTTACCAAGAACAGTAGACACAAAATTGTTTGGTTATTGAGTATGACTCATCAGTGCCTCCTTATAAACAAACAATCAGAATTTTCCAACAATGGTGACATGGGTTGGGTTCTAGAGGGTTAACATTTAACCACATAAGACTTACATGGATAAGCCTGATGACACACCAGCCTCTGGTGACGACACTGTGGCAGCCGACCCTGCACTACCAGGGGACCACTGAGGTTCACTTTTTATCTCCCCTGCCTGTAAAAATTTCTGTGCACTTGAAGGTGTTGTCTGCTGCTGTATGGCTGCTTTCAATCTCTGAAATTTCATTGGCTGGTATGATTAACTTCGCAAGTTGAATTGCATTTGGACCGGACATTCATAAGTGTATATGGAAATCATTGACCCTTCACAAAAAGCAACTTACCAAGTCAATTCCATAGTTATGTCCAGATTGCAGATTCAACAAAATCCTTTTTTAGATTTCAAAGGGCTGTTTGTAAAAAAATTACCAAAAATGTAGATTATTCGCTGTAAGTAAAGGTTTGGTTATTGCTGGACGCTGTTAAATGGTGTATGGGAACTAATATTCTCTAGGTTACATTGCGATATTGTCAACTGCTTTTTTGTGAATTGTTCCTTTAGATTTCTTTTTGTTATTTCAGTTCATTATCAGTATGCATGTCTCACACTGGTACATGCTTGTTATTATAGTTGTCA
The DNA here is from genome assembly GCA_022818135.1 of Saxidomus purpurata. NCBI lineage: Eukaryota > Metazoa > Mollusca > Bivalvia > Venerida > Veneridae > Saxidomus > Saxidomus purpurata. The sequence goes on along the minus strand of JAFMSR010000016.1, from coordinate 25,483,329 downwards.
CTGCTATAAACTATTTTAATTTTTGATAAAGATCATTTCTCTGCTAACGGAAAACTGATTGTCACTTAAAACAAAATCTGATAGTATCCTGGCTCAAACAAGCATCCCCTGGATTTTGATTTCAGTACTCTGCTTATTCCAGCATTTGAGGTTGTATTAATATGAGATGAACAGCTTGTATTTGAATTAGATGAGATTATGACAAAGGATTTCCAGGCTTACAAAGAAATTTAGTTAAAAAATTTACCTGTTTAGTGTATGACTGGCTCCCTGGTATGGCAACTTTTTGCTGTGGTTTGACATTGGACTGGTTTAGAGCTAATGCATTTTGCATAATTTGTGTTGCATTATTTTGTGAAGTCTGTAAACCAGTCTGCTTGTTAGCCACTAGAATAGTTCTTAAAGCAGACTGTGCTGTAGTTTGTATATTTCCTGGTGCAGACTGGTTCAATGCTGATTGCAAAACAGACTGAGAACCAGACTGGTTTAGTACAGTTTGTAAAGTAGGATGAGTTGAAGACTGATTAAGAACTGCTTGTAAACCAGTCTGTAAACTACTTGTCTGTTGTGGAGACTTCTGAATTAATGGAACAGTGTTTTGAATTATTCCACTAGGAGTCTGAAGTAATGTATTGCCGGGTAAGATCACATGTGAGTTCTGAGTCAAATGATTCACAGTTGGAACAGTTTGTGTGACAGGTGACACAAGCTGAATCCCTTGTTGAGGCTGTTTCTGGACAACCTGCTGACTGCTTGCAATGTTTGATGCCGGTACTTGAACAGGGACAACTTGACCACCTGGTAACTGTAGCAGGACTTGAACCATCATGGGTGCAGTGGCCAAAGCAGGTTGACTTCTGAAACATGATCTTTATACTGTAACTGTGTTATTTAGTAAAGTTGGTCCAACAATAATCATAAGCAATATCCACACTTTAAAAATGATACACCGGTATGTCTGAGCTACTGAAAATCTAGGCATTTTACTTATTAAGATCAAGTACAAAGAACTTATTGGAGAACAGTATCCAAATGCCTCTACATCTAAATACCCAATCAGCTCTGCTATGAACATGTAGTAAACTAGTAATTCAGTGATTTCTAAAACACACAAGTATTTTTGTACCAATCCTGACCATTCCAAAGCAAAGATTTCATTTCATTCTATAGCTACTTACAAACTCCTAGTGACTGGGCTTTTTTCAATGTCTGAAATAGTTTTTCTGAACAACTAACAAAACTAGCCAAGTATACCAAGGTAAGTGTTATGGGAAATACCATACCTTCTACTGTGGTGGCGGCATAATTATTGACTCAGTAACATTTACTGGTTCAGTACGCAGCCTAGTTCTACTCTACGTTGTGATACAGATGGAAAATTTTCTTTCAATATTCTTCTAAACATAATATTATAATTAACTACATATACAAACTGATTTCAAGGTTAAAGTATGAGCTGCCTCGATTTAATCCCTTCATTTTCCGAATCTGCTACACATACTCAAAAAACAAAAACACTTACTGTATTTGTGCGCTAGTAACTGTCATCATTGGACTTGATATAACTGGTGCTACAGTTTTATCAGATCCTTCATCCAGAGTTACAATGGAACCATTCCCTGTTGTACTCACAGCTTGTGCTGTGTACATTGGTTCTGTCACATTTTCAGGTTCACCTACTGTCAACTGTCCTTTATAACGTTTTGGAGACTGGACTGGTTCACTGCTGCTTACTTCAATCAGTACACTTCCTGTATCAACATTTCCACTGGAACCATTCAGCTCTGTAGATGAGCCAATCACTGCCTCTTCCTCATCCTCAGATGTCGTCGATGTCGGCATGCTCTGTAAATAGGCGAAACAGAGTGAAACTATGTGACAAACAAGGATTTTTATCAACTCCTAGCCTGCTGGTGGTAAAATATTTACTGATCTACAACCAGACTGCAAATTATACTCATACAGTATGATCATGATCTACATTGTTCACTACTTGGGTCAGTACATTTTCAATGAGCACCCCTTTGAAAATTAAAGTGACATTATGCGCATTTTTTTTCAAGTAAAAATCCAGCTGAAAATGGTGTGTGTACAAAAGTGTAGAGGAAATAATAACTTTTAACCCAATACACCAAACTCTTCCTGCTACCAGTATGAAAAAATAACTTTCAAAATATTGATTTTCTTATTTGACTGGGAGAGTCAATTTAAGAAAAGAACAACTGCATGCAGGAGTTGCTTCCCTTCCACTGCCGAAATCTCTACCAACATCAACAACGACGCATTCAACTATCATTTTATCAGTCCGATTTTTTTATATCTAAAGCACCAACTTCAAATACTAATGCGGCATAATCATTAATTTAACACATTTAAATGCACAGCAACCAAAAATTGCTTTTATAAAATTGTCACCAAAAATACACTTTGTGCAGTAATATGCGCATAATGTCACTTTAATGGTCTCAGTCCATTTTTGGAAATTTAGCAAGGGAAAAAGTTTAATGTTACATGAATGAAATTCTTTCTTATACTATTGCTGATCTCTTACAGCAAGCAAACCTACAATGTCTGCAGTTACAGTAGTTATCAGCCTTCACTTTAATATCATTTGCTAAAATCTTAGAAGTATTTCATCTTTTATATTATATTGAGTAAGTATGTTATTAACTTACATTTTTTTTTAGAAAGATGTTACCTAAAATACCTTTCCAAAAGATGGACAGGTTTACTTAATTTTTTAGATATCCAAATGAACACTAAATCTATCAATATATAATCACCAATCTGATTGCATAAAGGGAGACAATAAGGGGGGGGAAAGTTTAAATTTACCAGTACCTGGCTCAGGAATTTTTTCCTCTTTTTTGGTACAATGGATGATACAGTGAGATCTTTGGGTTTCTCTGGATATTTTTTATTCTCGCGTATCTCCTCATCTCCAATCACAATCCTGGGCACAGGAGGCTGGGGCGTGTCTAGATCAGCAGTGTCGGGATTGGGTAAATGTAGGCTCTGAAAAATCGAGGAATACAAAATCAACTTGGCATTTTTTCAACAAGAGGGCCAAGAGGGCCCTGTATCTTTCACCTGGCTACCATTGGCAAGATCATCAATAGTTAAAAGGGCCAATTATGACCTTGGGGTTCTGATTTAAACAATATTCGTAGAGCTCAACTATTATAATGCTACAGGTATATTCCAAATATCTATATAAGCACTGGGCCTAATGGTTCTAGACACCAAGATTTCTATAGTTTTCCCTATATTATCCTATGTTAAATCAAGTTACTCCTGAGCAGGGTCAATTTTGATCCAGGGGTCATGGTTTGAAGAAGTTTGAAAGAAATCAACTACACAATGATTCATGCCAAATATCTATGCTCTAAGCTTTTGGGTTTCAGAAATGAAGATTTTTAAAGTTTTTCCTATATAAGCCTATGTAAAATCAAGTGAAACCCCTAGCAGGGTCAATTTCTTTCGGAGGTCATGATTTTAACAGCCTTGGTAAATGGCCACTAGGCAATGCTACCTACCAAATATCTCAGCTATAGGTCTTGTGGTTTCTGAGTAGAAGTTTTTCCTATATAAGCGTATGTAAAATCAAGTGACCCCCAGGCGGGCTCAATTTTGATCCAGGAGGCATAATGTAAACAATCTTATTAGAGGTCTTTTGAGCAATGCCACAAGCTGAATATCTAAGCTCTAGGCATTGGGGTTTCAGAGAAAAAGAATTTTTAAGTTTTTCCAATATAAGCCTATGTAAAAACAGATGACCCCCCCAGGCTGGGGACAATTTTGACCCATGGGTCGAAGAAAGAGTGATCATTAGATTATTTGAGCCAATTACAATTTCAATTTGATAACCAGTTTCAGAGAAATAATTTTTTTTTTGAACATTATAAGAGAAAAAAGCACAGGAAATTTACAACCGGTTTTCAATTTGGTGGGCGGGCGCAACTGTGTTTTAAAGCAGTAGAATACAACAGAGAAACAAAGGTCTTCTTCTATATTCAGGCAAAAGTTGATCCAAACACAAACCCAGACAATATGCACGTGGCATTATTCTGACAACGTATCTTGAGAGTTTGGTTTAAAGTCTTCAAAATGTAGGAGAATTGGGCTATCCATTGGTTTATTAGTTACAATGGGGGCAAGGGTCATAATCGGACAAAAAAAATAAAAATCAAAAAGAAGAACAAACAAAAACTTGCCTGTGTGGGGATTGAAGCTGTTATCACATCAACTGAGAATTTTGTGATGTTCGAAAGAATACAAAACCAACGAAACAGGACTGAGTCTAAAAATGACAGTAATACTAGGTTTCACCCTTGAAAAATCATACCAGAGTATTCTCACTTCTCCAGGATTGTTGCACAACAATTTTAAACACCAATTTAATTATCCAAGCAGAACATTATATTATTTAAAATCCTTTGTTCACATTTCTAGTCGTGAATGTTTGGTTGAAATCCTGACACTTTAGAGTTGCACAAGAAGAGTAGTTGTATATATATCAGTTCAAACCTGTTAAAAAAAAAAGGCCCATTTGTAAATGACCTTGGCACAGACTGAACATTATCTTATCTTACGCCTGGAATATTCTGAGGGTTGCGCACAGAAGAATCTACAGCTGAAAAATGTCAGCCTGACATTTAGTCAAAAAGCAAATCTTAAAACATCCAGACATCAAACTTCTGTGAAAGTATGATAAAAACTTGGAAACAAGATAAATTGCGCAGAAAGAAATCATTTAACCCCCAACACACCGACATCTTAAATGTAATAACAGGTTTTTCTTGAAAACGGTTTGCAAATTAAGGGCAATAACGTCAAGTCCCCTACCTGTTTGGAGCCATCTATAATAGACTTAGTTAAGATTCATGAAATTCTACCACTGGTATAATATAAATATGGTTTTTGACGGACAAACAAAAGGTCAACCAAAACAATATCAGTCCGCCTTTGGGGGGGATAGTAAGTGTAACATCAACATGATTGTGTTGTTCAAGGCTACAAAACCAACAAAGGTGAGTCTAGCAGTAATACTACACGAAAAATCCTGACTTCAGTATCTCATGGCAGGACTGTTGCAACATTTTGAAGCACCTATTTAATTATAACAAACTTTATATTATTTAGTCCTCACATTTCAGTAATTCCTGACCCTTTTGGACAAGGTCGTGACATAATCATTTCATACATGATCAAAAGTCGACCATGATCATCATGAACATTACCTTACTTTATGCTAAATTCAACATAAAAATGAAGAATGTCAGCCTGACATTTGTAAAATAAAACTTTCATTTTGACATCCAAACATCTGAAGTATTCCATGCATAACAAGATAAACTAGAATTGTGTCCAAAGGACACATTAATACATACATTTATAAAAAGGCAACATTATCATTATGTAAGATTTTTATGTGGAACTTTATCTTGGCCCTTTTATTTCTGTACATACCAAAATGAATATATAGTTCCCCTTTTATGTACAAAATAAATCCCATCAGAAAGTCAAATTTATATGTTGAAAAAATCTTTACTTTATTTAAGAGTTACAAAGGGCCAAAATTCTGTTAAATTTGTCAACAAACTTAAGGTATAAGTTAAAAAATCAACAAAGGAAATTCTTAAATTTGGGCAACAAAACCCTACACCATCTACAATTAAAGCTGTTCAGGAAGTTTAAAAATCCCCCCCCGGTTTAAGAGGAGTTTCTTTCAACTATTTGTACCTTACATATGTGAAAAAGTCAACAAATGGCCATAATTCTTTAAATTTGGTCGCACATAATTCCTTCCTTTACTACCATTTTTGCATTAAGGTTTTCATCCCTGGAAGTTTAAGCAAAATCTGCAACCAGTTTAAGAGGAGTTTGACAAAAGATATGGTATATTGTGAAAAAAGAATAATGGCATTAACATATTTGATAGATTTTGTTCCTTTATTACATTTTACACTTTATATTTTATTCATCCCTGAAGTTCTAAGCAAAATTTCCCTCTGGTTTAAGAGGAGATCGTCACAAAATTTCCACTAGTATATAGTGAAAAAAAACAAGGGCTGTTTGTTAAATTTGGTCGCAGCAAAATTAAATTCTTTTCAAACATAAAGTGTTTGGGGTTTTTCGGAAGTTTAAGCAAAATCTGTCTTTCGGTCTCTCAGAGTTACGTTCCAAGATTTGTTAGATTCGGACAGACGCCGGACGGACGGACGGATGGACGGACGGAAAGTGAAGCAAAATGCTTGAACCATATCAGGGGGCATAAAAGCAACAAAGACCATAATTTTTTCAATCCATTTGTAGACCAAAACTTGCATTTACTCATTTACTTGAACACCTGCATTACAGGTGTATCATTAGAATTCAAGTTCTAAAATCTGCCATTCACAGTTTTAGAAAGTGCTTTCCAAAATTTCTATATGGTATATAGTAGAAAAAATTAACAAAGGGCTAATGTTGGGAAATTTGGGGCAAACAACACCGTGTCATATTAATTGCATTTACACATTAAGGCTGTACATCACGGAAGTATAACAATATTGCCATCCGTTAAGATGAGTTGCTTTACAAAATTGGCCTAATTATGGCATATTGGAAAAAAATCAACCAGGCATAACACTGCTAAATCTGGTCAATCATAGCCCATCCTTTACTCTAGGATCTACAGTTTACGGTTGTTCATCCCTGGAAGTTTAACAAAAACTGCCATCCGGTTTAAGAGGAGTTGCGTTCACAAGATTTCGGGACGTACGGACGGCTGACGGTCCCGAATTAGGACGGAAAATGTTTCATTTTTATATTGTTTGGACCCCACTTTTGGGGCATAAAAAGATCATTTAACAACACAACATCTTAAATGAATAAGTTGAAGAGGTATTGCCATGCAATATCAAGTCCCCTACCTGTTTGGGGCCATCTATAAAGATTAGTGACCGTAAACTATGGTATAATATAAATATACAACCAAGGTCAGACCTGTGGCCTTGGGAGTAGGTGGCTGGGTGCTTGTCTTGCAACACATCCTTATGGTACAGGTAATAGTTGTGGGACTACAGTCCATGCATGTACACGCTACAGAGAGGACAGGAAATATTTCTACATAACACCATGAGAAATGGTTTGAGCCATAAGTGTGACCTTGCCCTCGGGAGTAGGTAGCTGGGTTTTGTGCATGACACACCCTTATCACATGGGTAACAACTGTGTGAAGTCATATCCCTAACAAACACAAGAAAGATCATGTAAATCTACATTATCAACTAGACTTGTTTTTTTCAAAATAAGAGGGCCAAGATGCCCTTGTATCTCTCATGTGACCAAAGTTCAACCTAAAACTATATAATTAACATAAACACAAAGATTCTGTTTGACCATGACAAGACAAACAATCAACCAATTTACATGGTGATTGGCTATAAAATGTGACTTTTAGAGTTTCAACAAGGTTTTCCTTGGAATTGATCTAGTGGCCTATCCTAGTTTTAATCTCACACTCTGACTAAATTTCATGCTGACTGCGTAATAAGTGTGGTCTCAAGACTGTTAACAAGGTTTTACTTTGATTTGCTCTAGTGACCTAGTTTTAGACCCCACTTGACTCAGATACAAACTTGACCTAGAAATCATTAAAAGCAATTCTGACCTATTTCCTTAATGATTTGGTTGTAAATGTCTATGCCACTTAGATTTTATCAAGGAAGTCATTCTGGCCAGGTTTTATAAAGATCCTGTAAAAAAATCCAGCCTGTATTGCATACACAAGGTTGGGTGTTGATGGATGATGGCCTTGACCTACTGACCTCAAAATTAATAGGGGTCATCTGCTGGTCATGACCAACCTCTACATCAATTTTTCAAGATGCTAGGCCCCAGTGTTCTCAAGTTATCATTCTGAAACTGTTTTACTATTCCTTGACCTTTGACCTACTGACCACAAAATCAAAAGGGTCGTCTGCTGGTTGTGACAAACCTCCACACCAAGTTTCAAGATGGTAGACCCACGCTTTTCATCCAGAAACCGTTTTACAATTCTGGGTCACTGTGACCTTGACCTTTGACCTCAAAATCAATAGTGGTCATCTGCTGGATAAGATATCGTCCAGAAACCGTTGCCTTACCGACCAATCAACATGATTGTACAAAGCAATATACCCCCACTCGTTTGAAGTGACGGATGGACCGACGGACAAAGCGATCCCTATGTATCGCCCTTTCTCTCAAAAGACGAAACAAAAAGTGAACTTTTACAAAAAACTACCAAATATACGACAAACGACCTGAGGAAGCTATGACATTAGCTCATCTGTCTGAAACAGACAAGCTAAAAAGACTCAAGAAAATAAACTTACATCTTCAACACTTACATGGTCTATTGGATCATCCATTGCCTTCTTGAAAGAGTCATCAAAGGGGTTCTTACTGAGTTCCTGGAAGAGACCAAGTTCTTCACAATTCTTCAGGAACTTTGTAGGCGTTGGTGTCTGATCTGGAATATATGACAAAATGACATACAGGAGATCCGACATACTGGTGATACTACAGCTACAGCTGTGTCCATGGTTACCTGAATTTACAGACAAAACCAGAAAGGCTGAAATTCAGACAATTCCGAATATTACATAATTACACGTAATTAACCAAGTGTCCCGAACAATACCTTTGTGACGTCACTCGGTAACTATGCATGCTGACAAAGTTGAAAATAAATATGATATATTCCTTAAGTGACATTATGCACATTTTTTTAAAGTAAAATTCCAGCTGAAAAAGGTGTGTGTGAAAAGGGAGACGAAATAATAACTTCTGACCTAATACAACAAACTTTTCCTGCTACCAGTACGAAATAATAACTTTCCAAATATTACTTTTCCTATTTTGACTGGGAGAGTCAATTTAAGAAATAAACAAATGCATGTTGGAGTTGCTTCCCTTCCACTGCCAAGCAACACTAATAACACAAGGGGAAGCCAAGGAAGGACCTATATTATTAGTCCATTTCTTTAATTTCAAAGTACCAACTTGCAAATAGTATGAAGCATTATCATTAGATTAAACTTTAAATATAGCAAATAAGATTTCTTTTATAAGCCTTTGTCAAACAAAAATAAACTCTGTGCAGTAAGATGACATAATGTCACTTTAAAGGGAATAATTTGAACAAACTTTCAAAAGGCTATCACTTTATGCTACAGCAGTCAAAGTATCGGTTAGCTCTACGCCTTCGTGGTCCCACTTCATGCAACATTTCAATTTTGTAAATATTCCCTATCTCTGCTTCATATCAAAACTAAATGTACTACCTTTCATTTTCATATAACATTTAGCTGCCCAGAACTTGCACATTATTAGTAGAGGCCAACTTTAGCAAATTCTACATTTCAAATATACAAGTTTAGGCCTTTTGCAGAAAAAAGAAATCATTTAACATTTGAAGTTCTTGTCTTACTATATAAGTCGATATAAAATTATGTAAATGTACATACATGTACACTGGTCCAGCTAGGATTTAAACAAGATTGGGAAGATGGCCCATAGCCAATGCTACCTTGGCAAATATCCAAGCTGTAGGCCTGGTGGATTTCAAATAAGATAGATATTTAATAAGTTTTCCTATATAAGCCTATGTAAAACAAATGACCCCCACCCCCGGGCACAGTCAATTTTGACCCCAGGGGCCATAATTTGAACAAACTTTGAAGAGGTCTACTAGGCAATGCTACATGCCAAATATCTTAGCTCTAGGCCTTGTGGTTTCAGAGAGAAAGATTTTTAAAGTTTTCCCTATATATTCTTATGTAAAACTAAGTGACCTCCGGTGCGGGGTCAATTTTGACCCGGGGGTCATAATTTGAACAATCTTGGTAGAGGTCCACTAGCCAATGTTACATGCCAAATATCTAAGCTCTAGGCCTTGTGGTTTCAAAGAAGAAGATTTTTAAAGTTTTTCCTATATATTCCTATGCAAAACTTAAGTGCCCCCCATGCCGGGTCAATTTTGATGCTGGGGGGTCATTATTTGAACAATCTTGGTAGAGGTCCACTAGACAATGCTACATGCCAAATATCTAAGCTCTAGGCCTTGTGGTTTCAGAGAAGAAGATTTTTAAAGGTTTTTCCTATATGTTGCCTATGCAACCAGAGTTCTGCATTGAATGGTCTTTGAACAATTTTGGTAGAGCTTCACAGGGGACATCATAGTTTTAACAACATTGGCCTAGTGGTTTAGAGGAGATGTCACTTGAATCAATACGACATGCCAATCATCGATCTGAAAAGCTCCTAGGCCTTGTGGGCTAAGAACAAGGGAGATTATTGCAAGGAAGGAATTATTATTTTATTAGTCCAATTCTTTAAAATCTAAAGTACCCCTGTGGGGGGTAAATATTAATGCCAGGGCATTATCATTAGTTTAAACACATTGGTAAAGGTCCAGCTACGACAATGCTTTTATAACTGCCCAAATATACTTATGTGCAGTAAGGAGCATAATGTCGCTTTAAAGGAAATAAGCGACCTTATTTTAAAACGTCACTTTTCTGATATAGTCGTCAAAGCAAAGGTTAACTCATACTGCTTATCATCCCACTTCATGCAACATTTCAATTTTACCGGGGTAAATATTTGAACATCTTGGTTCATAGGTCAAACTAGACAATGTACTACATTTCAATTTCATATAACTTTAGCTGCCTAGGCCTTGTGGTTTCAGACAAGGAAAGAACTTTAACAAATTCAATTTCATATTTACAATTTATTCGCAGAAAAAGCAACAGTTCTAACATCGAACTGGCACCTTTCTCTATAAATAAGTAGATATAATATTACGTAAAGCTTCATGCAAGGAACACGCTGCAGTAGTTTTATCAACAGGCAGAGGGTTGTTGGAGAGAGGTGCATTTGAGAGCAAAATTGACGGATAACAGGGCATATCTATACCATACTTTAACAAATTAAACATTTTCAATACTGATTTACTGACTTCTGGTCATTTCTGAACTCTTATTAAACTATTGGTGCCTTATAGAAAAGGAACCATGTGTATTTTGTCTTTTGAATCCAAGAATTATGCCCATTAACATAAAATGCTAAGGTCCTGTCTAAAAAGGGCATATCAGGGTGCCAGAGAAAAGGGTAGGATGCACAAGAACAAGGTCAGGGCGCTGCACCCTTCTTTTTTGTGCTAGCTGGAGCACTGCATGTACAGACGCAGTTAGGCATTTGGCAAGCTGCTGGCATCTATATTTAACAGTTACCTTATCTGCAGAACAACTTATTTTAAATGCCAAGTATACAGAAAATTGTAACTTAAGAAGTTGTGTAACAACTGCCTGCAAATGGTTTTCTTAACAGGTAAAATATAGACTTACCAGTAAAGAGTCCAAGAGGAGACAGATTCCCTTGTGTCAGGTTCAATGCCAAGGACATGTCATGTTTTCTCATATGTACTGCCAGGTGGTCTTCATTAGTAAATTGCTGTAAATATACATGCACTTTAACATTATATACTTCCTTAAATGCAATAGCATAATTATTATTTCCCCTACACAATTTCAAGTATGAGACATGTCCTTTTGATGTGCTGAACATTTGTGCCATATGAATTGAAAATCCTTTCATGCATGACAACGTTACAGCCCGAACACGAAATGAGAAGGACTTCATGTGCAAGACCCACATACCGTTACACATTGTCCTCCTAGCCATAAGCTCAGACAGACAGACATATGGTGCGATTTTAATATGCCTACCTTCAGGGGCATAAAAATCATCACAAGTACCTCCAGCCATTTCATGGCAGGCAAACAAACTATAAAGATATAACATGCTTTTAAACAGGTGGAAAATGTTTTTGTTTTTTTTCTACTGACTTTGTTTTTCTATTTTTCTACTGACTTTGTTTTTCTATTTTTCTAATGACTTTGACCACTGAAAATCAAAGCTGTCATCTCAATATAAGCTACCGACATAAAAATTTTCATGGCAATGACTCATTCCCACAATGGCCGGAAACCTCTCAGCGTTTTTTTTTCAGTCTTAGGTGGCGGGGCCCTTCAGGAGGGGAAGTTTTTAGAAAATGTATAAAATATACTGTTTAAAAATGTAATATTTTAAAAAACGAAAACTATCGAGTATGTAAATGACATTATTCTTTTGCCAAATATAAAGAGAGGACATAAGAATTTAACATAACAAAATTTTATATAAAAATACTGGTGTCAGGAATGTAACTTAGCAGCATTGGTGTTAAAACACACATGAATAATAAGTAATACTTCTATTTTCAATTTAAAACATTGTATTAGTATCTTTCTTCATCTTTGGAACACTGTTTTCGTTGAAAAAAAATAACAAAAATCGGGTCGCGAAAATAGGTGACTTAAGCGATTTTCAACTGACTATTTCTCATGTAAGGTATCAAATAGTTGCAAGAAATTATTCTGAAGCTTTAATTTATGAAAACTTATGTTTTTATAACAAATTTGGCCAACTCTTGGTTAAATAAATCAAAGATTTTGAGGGGAATTTTTTGTCAAAAATGTGGAAAAATATATATTAATTTTGGAGGGGAATGGGGCCGAATTTCGGCCCCATAAAGGCCAGGAAAAAAACTGCCTCTTTTCCATTTTCAGTAACCGCGACATTGACTCCTTGGGCCCCAAATGCAATCTTGAGCTACATTTTTCATATAAACTGCCTACATACCAAGTTTCATGGCAATATCTCATCCCTAACTACAGTTACTGTCCCAAAAACCACCAGTCCAGTTTGAAGCCACTTTCCCGTACAAACACCCACCTACCCAATGACATACCCCAATCTAACAAACAGGATTTTCACCGAAAAAAAAATAGACCTACATGTATCACTAAATGTGATTTATACCCCCAAAAGACTGCTTTAGAAACTGAGGAAGTTCGTAGTAACAGAATACCTTGCAAAAAAAACTAAAATAGAGATATTGTTCTTGGCAATAACTCTGTAATTTGTCAAGATAGAGGTATAGTTCTTGTACACTGCACTTCCTCTCATTGTGCTGTACCATTGTATGAAGTCGTATTGAATTCCAACCAGTAGTTTTCAAGTTATGCTCCGGACAAGGAAAAGTAATAAAGGGCAATTACTCTGTAACTACTCATGTTAAAGTTATGGTTCCTGTGCACTGCACTTTCTCTAAATGTGCTTGACCATTATATAAGGTTGTATTGAATTCCAACCAGTAGTTTTTAATGTATACTCCGGACAAGGAAAATGCAACGGACCGCCCGCCCGACCACATGGTGACTCCTATATACCCCCTAAAGTTCATTTCGGGGGTATAATTAAATCCTGAGAAAAGTCAACCCTGAAGGAAGAAATCAGCTTTACACAAGAGAATCAGAGTATTTTTTGTAACTTACCATAACACAGTCTGGCTGTGAGCAAACAAATGGTTTATCTTCATCTGACATTTCGGTAGTTTTCTGTCATCTGGTAACACACCTGAAAATATAATATAAAATTTTATCATTTCAAGTGAATGTCATCACAGTAACATTTTATGCACACTAATTCTGACTGGGCATGATTACTTTTAATGTTATCGATTGAATTACAATTAAAATGCCTCAAAAAATGTAATTGATTACTTGTGATTACTTTATGTTTATCATGTAATTAATAAATTACAATTACTTTTGAAATGTAATTAATTATATTTGATTACATGTACTGTTTATAATTAAAAATATAATAATTTGTTTTCCCATTTTGCTGTCTGTGAGCTATAGTTGCATAAAAATGATATTAAATCAATAAATCAATATGAAGCATATATGCATTGTTACATTTACAACAGCTGCAATAATTGTAAATGATGTCTTAAAGTGAACAATTGCATTTAATCATCATCAGTTTATCAATGTTTTGTCTGATAGAGAGCA